>JAJPUD010009401.1:38661-72176 GCA_023553655.1 Myrmecobius fasciatus
CTCTCTCTCTCTCTCTCTCTCTCTCTCTCTCTCTCTCTCTCTCTCTCCCCCTCTCTCTCTCTCTTTCTGTTCTTCTCTCCCTCTCTTCTTTTTCTCTCTCTTTCTCTTTCTCTCTTTCTCTCTCTCTCCACAAACATATATACATGTATGTATGTATACATATGATATATAATATATAAAAGGAATTATTTCACTCACAATAATTTCCCTCACTTATTCAGAAGCCAAGAAAGTCTCTTGAATTATTTTCTTTAAGCATCTGGATAAAATTATTTAAATCAACCAAAGTTTTCTATAATCACAACTAATTATCATTTCCTCCTCTACATTGAGGCTATGTTCTCATTTTCCAGGTTGATTTATTCTGGGTTTTAGTACTACTGACATTGTTTTTATAAAAAGTTGACACTCTTTTACCTCATTCTCCATTATCATACAATCAGAGATTTTAATCTAGAAAGAATCTTAAAGGTCATCTGGTCCAACACCTTGCTTCACTTAACAAATAAGAAAACTGAGGCCTAAAGGATTTAAATGACTTGCTTAAGGTTCGTACAAGTAAACATGTTACAGGCAGGATTTGAAGTACTCAAAACTAATTCAAAATCTAGCACATTTTAAACTTTATTAGACTCCCTATAACCCTTACTGTCCTTTTTAGCTAATGGGATGGGGTAGACAGAGGAAAAGAGAGTTCTCTTTTACCTTGTCCAGCTTCTGGTTTTTCATCTCAGAGTCTAATTTTGTTTGATGAATGTTTCTAGCTCATTATTGTTCTTCAGATTAAACAAAAGTACCAGTGCTGCTGGACACCAGGACAAGTAGCATCAATTTCAGTGACCGGTAGAGTTGGAAACAACACAGAAAATGGATTTATGTGTAAGCTGAGTACAGGGTATTTTGTGAAACTTAGCAGTGAAGGGAGGAGGAGGCAGAGAAATAATGATAGTTTGAGGGAATAGATGAGTCAAAGAAAGATTTCAAAGAACTTGGACAAAAGATGAAAGACAAAGCATATGAGAACAAACGCCAAAAAAAGAATTTTCTGGGGGAAAATACAGGAAATGGAAAGCAGTTTGTCAGAAATTTAATTTAGACCAATACCTTATATCCTATGCCAGCTACAAATATGCATATGATCAAAATATCAAAAATTTCACCTTATAAAAATAAAAATGAATAATATTATGTGCATCTCAGCTATAGTTGGAAAAAATTCTTAATTAAAGAAAAATAATAGCTCATAAGTTTTGTTCATGCATAATAAGAAAGTATTTTACATAAATCAAAAGATAATAGAACAAGAGAAAATGTAGAAGAAAAAAGTATTCATTAGATATCACAAATAAAATATTGACATTACTAGGTAATACAGTAGGTAGAGTATTAAGACATATTCCATTCCAGTTTCAGATAGTTAATATTTCTATGATCCTGAGCAAGTCACTTAATCTTTTTGCCTCAGTTTCTGCTTCTGTAAGCCAGAATTGATGGCACCTACTTCAAAGAGTTGTTTTGATTATTAAATTATGTAATATTTGAAAAGTTATTTGCAAATGTTAATGCCTCATACAAAAGCTTGATGTTATTAATATGTTCAAGATATATATATATATATCATATTGACATAAATATATAATAACAAGAGCTCTTTCCCAGTGCATGCTCAAAGTCTTTTTCTAAATTATGGATCTGACTGTGCCACCCCCTTACTCAAAAAATTTTAATTATATCTCTATTATCTCTAGAATAAAATACAAATTCACTATTGGGATTTAAGAATTTAATAACCTGGCTTACAGGTTTCATTCAGCCTCATTAATTAGTAGTTCCCTTCATTTGCTCTATAGGCTCAGTCAAACTGGTCTTTTTGTTTCTAACACATAACACCCCATTTTCCACTTCCAAATCTTTGTATCAACTACATCTAGTGTCTGGAATGCTTTCTTTCCTCATCACTGCCATTTGAAATTTCTGTTTTCCTTCAAGCTCTTTATACATGCCAGCTCTTTGAAGAATCCTCTGAGATTGGCAGCTGCTAATCTCCCTTGAAAGGTAGCTAGATGGTACAGTAAATAGAATGCAGACCCTAAAGTCAGGAAGTGATCTTCCTGAGTTCAAATCTGTCCTCAGAAACTTAGCAGCTGTGTGATCCTGGAAAAGTCAATTGATATTATTTGCCTGAATTTCCTCTTCATCTGTAAGATAGTCTGAAGAAGGAAATGGCAAACCACTGCAGTATCTTTGTCAAGAAAACTCCAAATGGGGTTGGACATGATTGAAATAACTGAGCAACATTAAAGAGTTATGGATTTTCTCATCCAATATGGTGGGCAATTTGTAATTATGTGAGAAAAATTGATTAAAAACTCATGTCTTATAACTCAGGAATTCTCCTATTGAAAACATACCCAAGGAAATTAAAAATAATTATAAAGTTCCCATACATAACAGAATGTTTTTTTTAATTAAAACTTTTTATTTTCAAAATATATACATGGATAATTTTTGACATTCACCCCTACAAAATCCTGTGTTTTAATTTTTCTTTTCTTTTCCCCATCCTCTTCCCCAGTCAGCAAGTAATCCAATATATGTTGAACATGTGCAATTCTTCTATACATATTTCCACAAATATTATGCTGCTCCAGAAAATCACATCAAAAAGGAAAATAATGAGAAAGAAAACAAAATGCAAGCAAACAACAACAAAAAGAGTAAAAATACTATGTTGTGGTCCACGTTCAGTTCCCTTTATCCTCCCTCTGGATGCAGATGACTTTTTTTCATCACAAGACCATTGGAACTTGTCTGAATCACCTCATTATTGATGATCCATCAGAATTGATCATTGTATAATCTTGCTGTTGTCAAGAACTCCTGGTTCTGTTCATTTCACCTAGCCTCAATTCATGTAAGTGTCTCCAGGCTTCTTGGAAATCATCTTGTTGGTCACTTCTTATAGAATAATAATATTCTACAACATTCATATACCATAACTTGTTTCAGCCACTCTCCAATTGATGGGCATCCATTCAGTTTCCAGTTTCTTGCCACTACCAAAAGGGCTGCCACAAACATTTTTGCACATTTGAGTTCCTTTCCCTCCTTTAAGATCTCTTTGAAATACACACCCCGTAGAAACACTGATACAGAATCTCTGTGGTACTATTATGGTACAACGGTACTTATGTAAGAAAACAATGGGAAGCAAAGTGGGTATCCATCATTTGAGGGATGGAGAAAATGATTGTTGCAAATGAATGAAATGAAATACTTTTGTGCAACAAGAAGTGGCAAATATGCAGAATTTAGAGATACATGGGATGATTCATATGAAGCAATACAAAGGCAGGACCAAGATGAAAGAAGAGACAATAACCCAACAAGACTCTCCAACCTTCCACTCCAAATGAATTTAAAATAATTCCTCACATCAAATTTTGGAGCAGCAGAGTCAACAAAAGCGTGACCCATCTTTTCAGCCTCATACAGTTTAGAGAGTCTGCAAGAAAGGTCTACATGAGAGGTCTATGATACCAGGATAAGGGCCTCAGCACTTAGGGGCAGCCACAATAGGCACAGCAGCAGCTTCAGAAGCTTTCAACCCAGAGACTGTAAGGAGATAAGAGAATTGGTCAGAAAGAGATTTCCCTGGATCTTTTGCTGCTAGCTTTAACTGGCATTTCTATTGCCTTTTTGTAGTTCTGAGTCATATTGTTCCAGGGTGGAGAGAAGTGTTTGTGGTTGATTATAAAGAAGCAGAGAATCTGGTCACAGTTCCAGGCATAAGAAGAAAGCTATCATTTGTGACTGCAGGGGAGAGGGACCCTTTCTAAGGACCAGAGGGCAAACCAGGAGAGCTGTGACCATACCTCTCCTTATTACACCACCTTTAAAATACTGAGAAACTTACAGGCTCCCAGAACTAATTCTGAAAACAGCAATACAACAAAAGGTTGAATCTTGGGACAATACTTATCCATCCTCTGGTGAACAGAATTCAATTTTAACATAAAACTTCAGAGTCAACAAGGATAATTTAAAAGTTATTGAACCTCCTAAAGGTCCTGATTTTTCAAAAGGTCGTGATTTTTTTAAAAAGAGCCTAGACATGAAATTTCACAAAATTATCAAGGACAATTGCCCCAATATCTTAGATCCAGAGGATAAAATAGAAGTTGAAAGAATCCACTCCTGAAAGAAATACAAAATTGAAAACTTCCATAAATATTGTAGCCAAAATCCAAAGTTCCAAGGTAAAAGAAAAAATATTGCAAGCAGAAACTATTAAAATATCACAAAGCCATAATCAGGATCACACAAGATTTAACAGCTTCCATATTAATGAAGCATAGAGTTTGAAATATGTTATTCTAAAAGGTAAAGGAGCTACAAAACAAGCAAGAATATTCTTACCAGACAAACTTAAGAACAATCCTATAGGGAGAATGGATAGTCAATGAAATAGAAGAATTTCAAGCATTCCTAATGAAAAGACAGAGCTGGATAGATAAGTCAACATTCAAACATAAGATTAAAAGAAACATAAAAAGGTAAAAATAAAAGAGAAATTACAAAAACTTAATAAAGTTAGGGCAGCTAGATGGTACGATACATAGAGCACCAGGACTATAGTCAGGAATACTCGTCTTTAAAAGTTCAAATACAATCTTAGACATTCATTATCTGTGACCCTGAGCAAATCATTAACCATGTTTGCCTCAGTTTCCTCATCTGTAAAAGGATCTGGAGAAGGAAATTACAAATCACTATACCATCTTTGCCAAGAAAACCCAAAATAGGTTACAAAAAGTGGGACATGATTTGACAGCATTAAAGTTAAACTATTTACATTCCTATATGGGGGAAATGATACATGAAATTACAAAGAACTTTGTAGTTATTAGGATATTTAGAAAGAGTTTGCATAGACAAAGGGAATAAGTTTGAGGGTTTTTTTTAATTTTGGAATGATTTCCCCAAAAAAATGAACCAAGAAAAAAAATTGTGAGGAGAAAGAAAGAGGTAGAATGAGAGAAATTATATTACCTAAAAACAAAATCTTTTTACAATGAAGGGTGAAATGGGGAGTGGGAGTGGGAAACAATGTTTGAATCTCACTGTCATTGAAACTGACTTTGAGAGGGGAAAATATATTTAAATATTCAATTGGGTATATAAATCTATCTTAACCACAAGGAAAATAGGAAAGGAAGTGAATAAGAGAAAACAAGGTGAGGATAGAAGGGAATAGATGATAAAAGAGAGACCACATTAAGACAGAAAGTGGTCAGAACTAAAACATATTTTAAAGAAAGATCAGGATAAAAAGAGAAAAATAAAAGAAAATAGGATGTAGAAAAATATGCAGTAACCTAATCATAAATGTGAATATGATGCGATGAGCTCACCCATGAAATAGAAATAGATATTAGACTGAAGAAGAATCCAAGAATATATTGGTTATAAGAAATACACTTAAAGATGCACCCACAGAGTTAAAATAAAGGGCTAGAGCAGAATCTATTATGGTTTGCTTGATATTTTAGAAACAAAGGCAGGGAGAGCAATCATGATCTCAGACAAAAAAATAGAAAAAATTGGCCCAATTAAAAGAGATAATCAGAGAAATTACATTTTGCTAAAAGATATCATAAGACAATAAAGTAATACTAAAGCAAGCTTTTCTGATAAAAGCTTCATTTCTCAAATATGTAGGGAACTGAGTCAAATTAAAAAAAAAAACCAAAAAACCCAAGAACCATTTCCCAAATGATAAATGGTGGAAAGAACAGACGATTTTTAGAAGAAAGCAAAACCATCAAAAGTCATATAAAAATGCTCTAAATTACTATTAAGAGGCATCATCTCACAACTATGAAGGAAAATAGCTGTACTAAAGAACTGTTGGTAGAGTTGTGAATTGGTTTAACCATCCTGGAGAACAACTTGGAACTATATCCAAAGGACTTTAAAAACTGTGCTTACCCTCTGACCAAATAATTTCTCTACTAGGTCAGTACTCCAAAAAGATTTTTAAAAAATAAGGTTCTGTGTGTACAAAAATATTTTAGTAATTCTTTTTATGGTGTCAAAGAACTGGAAATTGAAGGGATGTTATCAGTTGTGGAACAGCTGAACAGCATATGATTATGTAGCATATCATTATGATAGAGTATTATTGTGCTATAAGAAATGACAAGGGTGATGCTTTTAGGGAAAAAATCATTGGAAGGCCTGTATAAACTGATGTAAAATGGAATGAGCAGAACCAGAAGATCATTATACACAGTAATAAAAATATTATAATAATGATCAGCTGCAAAAATATTATAATAATGATCAGTTTTTCTTAACTACTCTCATCAGTTCAATGAATCAAGACAATGCCAAAGGATTCGTGACAAAAAAATGTTATTCACTTCCAGAGAGAGGACTGATGAACTCTGAGTATAAACTGAAGTATAATTTTCTCACTCCTATTTTTCTTACTTTTTAAAAATAGGGCAGATATGGAAATGTCTTTTGCATGATTTCACATACATAATTAATATTATATTGCTTGCCTTCTCACTGAGTGGGGAGGGAGAGAATTTGGAAATCAATTTTTTAAATGTTAAAAATAAATAATAAATTGAAAATTGAAAAATCAATGCCCAGTAAAATGAATAGAACTAAGAGAGCAATAAACAAAACGGCTACAAAAATGTAAATGAATGAAATCATAATCAATGAATTGATAAAAATGTAACATGATATGCCAAAATGATGCAATGTAAAGACACATAAATTAAATAATAAAATCAAGAATTAAGGAATGATTCTATTTGCTTCTCTTTACATTGAACAGAGTATAACTGGAATGTTATGCTTAGTTTGGGTCATTATATTTAAGGAAGGACATTTAGAGAAGAGGATAGCAGAGGGTGATCAAGTAAGAAGAAACTGAAAATCATTCCATATAAGATGTGAAATGATCCAACCATTCTGGAGATCAATCTGGAACTATGCCCAAAAATCTATAAAACTGTGCATAACCTTTGATTCATCAGTGCCATTACTGGATCTGTATCCCAAGAAAATCATAAAGGAGGGAAAAGGACCAACATGTGCAAAAATGTTTATAGTAGTTCTTTTTGTGGTAGCAAAGAATTGGAAAATGAGTAGATGCCCATCAATTGGGGAATGGCTAAATAAGTTGTGTTACATGAAGATTATTTTTCTATAAAAAATGACAAGCTGATTATAGAAAAATGGAGAGATTTACATGAACTGATGCTGAGCAAAACAAGCAAAACTAGTAAGACATTGTACACAATGAGAACAAGAATGTGTGATGATCAACTATGAATGGCTTGGTTCTTCTCAGTAGTTCAATCATCCAAAGCATAGATTTTGGGTAGAAAATACCATCTTAAAAACTAAAGAAATTGAATGTAAATCAATACATGCTATATTCACTTCTTTTTTCTATTTTTTTTCTTTACTATGATTTTCCCTTTTGCTCTGATTTTTCTCATTTAATGTGATTCATAAAGCAATGTATATTAGAAATAAATAAACTTACTACAATTAAAAAAAAGAAAATAATTCCAAATGAAAAATGCATAAAGAATAAGGAGTTTTTAAACTGGAGATTACTGTAAGGTGACACATTAGATAAAAGAATTAATCAGAGGTCAGGAAGAGATGAATTTAAATATGATGACTTTGTGGTCTTAACTAAGCCATTCATTCCCTGTTTTCCTCAGTTTCCTCATCTATAAAATAAAAAATAAAATACCTCTTCAGGTTGTTATGAGGATAAAACAACACACTATTTGTAAAACAGCAAATTTTAAGGAACTATATAAAGAAAAAATATTATTGTTACAAAATAGTGGAATTCTAATATTTTATGGTCTTTCATTTGGAAATTTTTATATTTAGCATCAGAAAGAAGAATTATACGTAGTGGATAAAAATGCACAGAACAAGAGCTTTAATCTTTTCTGTATGTTTTTTTTTTTTACATGGACTCCTTTAGAATTCTGGTATATCTCTGCACCCTTTCTCAGAATGATGTTCTTTAAATGCATAAAATAAAATACACAAAATTGTAAAGTTAAAAATTTGAAATGTATTTATCAATATATTTTTAAATGCAGAGACTTCTTGAAATCTATCAATGCAACTCTTGTGGATATTACCCCAGAGTAATAATCTTGGCATGGAAACAGATTTCATTTCAATATGGCCCCCTTTCAAAGGAATTTTGAATTCAGGAAGCAGATATGGATAAATGTTTGGTTACAAAAAGGACTTAGAAAGCATAATACCCCGTAGAGGTAAATCTTGATTTCATGATTTTAGAATTGTTCTTGTTTGGAAGAAGGCTCAAAGAAAAATCCAAGACTTTTTTGTCAACCTAATTCCTTTTGCCCTAGTGACAAGCAGTAAGAGGATGTTCCATATTTATCTGGAAGCCTCTTCCTTTATTGATACTGAGGACAGAGGCTCTGGTATCCAAATATGTTTCTGGGGCCTGATCTACCACATAGCTGCCTAGCAATCTTCCTTCCTGTGGTCTCTTTCCTAGCTGTGCAAATCCATGCCATTTTCCCTAAACCTAACTAACCACTACTACTGCACTCAACCATCCAGATTCATGTTCATGTTTCCCAGCATATTTTCCATTATTTTGAAGGCCCAGCTTCCAGGGGTAGAACCAAGACATGGAGTGAAGCCAGGAAACTGCTAGAGCTCTCCCAGTTTCTCTCAAGAACCACATGAAACCAAGTTATCTAAACAGAGTCTGATGGAATGAAACCACTCTCCAGTTCAAGAAAGATTGGAAAAGCTTCAAGAAAGGTCAGTCTCACTGGAGTTAAAAGGGTATTCAGCTCAACACAGACAGAGTCTGGGAAAGCCAGTAAGAGGGTCTTAACCACAGCAAATCAGCAATGATATCCTTGGTCCTGTCTCAGTAGAGGGGCAGTTCAGTGGGGCAGACTCTAGTCCCAGCAAAGAAAGCAAATTCTCAGAAACTAGGATATTTCCTGGAAAGAGCAGGCAAAACTACAGCCTGCAAACACAAGAAGTCCCTGTGCTCAAAGCCAAGGCTCAGAGCTACATAGGAAGCTTGGGATAGGGCCACTTTAACCCCAGGAATAGAGATCAAATATAAAAGTAAAAAACTAGGAAATACCAAAAGAAAAGGAAAGAAAATGATCAAAAAAGAACCTTGACCAAAGAAAGTTACTGTGGTGACATGAAGGATCAAAACTCCAACTCAGACAAAGATAAAAATATTCACAGAAGAAATTTCAAAGTGTGATATGGATTGGTCTCAAGTTCAAAGAAATTTCTTGTAAGTGCTCATAAAATACTTTAAAAGGCAAATAAGAGAGGTAGAAGAAAAAAAGAGAAAAGAAATAACAGGCATGCAAGAGTCACCAGCTTAGGAAAGGAAGGAAATTCCTTTAAAAATACAATTAGTCAAATACAAAAAAAAAATCACTGAAGAAAACAACACTTTCAAAAGTAGAATTAACCAAATGGAAAAAATATACAAAAGCTAAATGAAGAAAATCACACATTAAACATTAGAATGGGGCACTTGGAAGCTTATGACTGTATAAGACTTCAAGAATCAATCAAAAACAAACTAAAAAGAATGAAAAAATGGAAGAAAATGTAAAATACCTCATTGGAAAAACATCTGACATGAAAAATAGATCCTGAAGAAACAATTTAAAAATTATTGATCTACCTAAAAGACATGACCAAAAAAAAAAAGAGCCTGAATACCATACTTCAACAGATCATCAAGGAAAACTGCCCTGATATTCTAGAAACAAAGGGAGAAATAGTCATTGAAAGAATCCATTGAACACCTTTGGAAAGAGATCCCACAAGGAAAACCACAAGGAATATTGTTGCAAAACTCCAGAAGTACAATCTCAAGGTGAAAAGTATTGCAAGCTGCCAGACAAAAGCAATTCAAATATCAAGGAGCAACAGTCAGGATTACCCAGGATCTGGCAGCTTCTACAATAAAGGATCAGAGGTCCTAGAGCATGATGTTCTGGAATGCAAAGGACCTGGGGTTACAACCAAGAATTAACTCCCAGTGACAGTCAGCATCATCTTTCAGGGGAGGCAATAGATTTTTCAATGAAGTAAGAGACTTTTAATCATTTCTGTTGAAAAGAACCAGAACTAAACAAAAAATTCAATTTTCAAATACAGGAATCGAAAAGCATAAAAAGATAAACAGGGGAAAATATATATTATTTAAAGGTTTAACTGTTTACATTCCTAGATGGGAAAATGATATCTGTAACTCTTAAGAACTGTATCTGTTACTTAGGCAGACAGAGGGGGGCATCACATAGACAGAGGGTATGATAGTGAATAGACTTTGATGTGATGATATCAAAGAAAAGGATAATAAAGGGTGGAGTGTACTGGGAAAAGAAGAAAGGAAAGTATAACAAATTAGAACACATAAAGAGGCACAAAAGACCTATTACAATTGAGAGAAAGAAGGGAGGGGGATAAGCATTGTCTGAAGCTTGATCTCATCAGTTTGGGCTCAAATAGAAAATAACAACATATCAAATAATCTACCATATCAATAATAAAATCAACAGAAATCATATGATAACCTCAATAGATGCAGGATAAAGCTTTTGACAAAATACAGCACCTATTCCTATTAAAAAGCACTGAACTGCATAGGGATAAAGGGAACTTTCCTTAAAATAATGAAACCAACAGCAAACATTATTTTTAATAGACAGAACCTGGATGCATTCCCAATAACATCAGAGGTGAAACAAGGATGCCCATTATCACCACTATTATTCAAAATTGTATTGGAAATGCTGGCTTTGGAAATAAGAAAAAAGAAATTAAACAAATTAGAATAGGCAATGAGGAAATAAAACTATCACTTTTTGCAAATGATAGGATGATATACTTAGAGAATCCTAGAAAATCATCCAAAAATCTACTGTAAACAATTCACAGCTTTAGCAAAGTTGCAGGATATAAAATAAACTCACACAAATCATTAGCATTTGTATATATTACTGACAAAGCCCAGCAGCAAAAGATAGAAAGACAAATTACATTTAAATAACTGTTGACAAAATAAAATATTTGAATGTATATCTGCCAAGACCATCACAGGAACTACATGAACACAATTACAAAATACTTCTCACACAAATAAAGTCAGATCTAAACTATTGGGAAAATATCAATTGCTCATGGGTAGGCTGAGCTAATATAATAAAAATGGCAATTCTGTTTAAATTGGTCTACTTTTTTAGCACCACACCAATCAAACTGCCAAAAAATTATTTTATAAAACTAGAAAAGTAATAAGAAAATCCATGTAGAAGAACCAAAGCTCAAGAATATCGAGAAAATAAATGGGAAAAAAATACAAAGTGTGGTAGCTTAGCAGTAGCAGACCTAAAACTCTATTATAAAGCAGTAGTTATCAAAACCATTTGATACTGGCTAAGAAATAGAGTAGTGGTTCAGTGGAACAGATAAGATACACATAACACAATAATCAAGGCTTATAATAATCTAATATTTTAATGAACTCCAAAACTCTGGGATAAGAGTTTCTTATTTCTGGGATAAGAACTCACTATTTGACAAAAATCGCTGGGAAAACTGGAAAATAATATGTCAGAAACTCAGCACAGACCTACATTTCACATCCCATATCACAGTAATGTCCAAATGGATACATGATTTAGGCAAAAAGAATAATACCATAAACCAATTAAGAGAGCAAGGGATAATTTATCTATAAGTTCCTTGGAGAAGGGAGGAATTTATGACCAAAGAAGAACTAGAAAACATTATGAAAGGCAAAGTGAACATTAAATTTTGATTACATTAAATTTTTTAAAAAATGTGCATAAACAAAACCAACAGAAATAAGATTAAAAGGGAAGAACAAAGCTGGGAAAAAATTTATAGCTAGTGTTTCTGATAAAAGCCTCATTTCTAAAATATATAATGAATTGTGTCAAATCTATAAGAGTACAAGTCATTCCCCAATTGATAAATGGTCAAAGGATATAAACAATTTTCAGATGATGAAATTAAAGTCATCTATAGTTATATGAATAAATTCTCTAAATTATAATTGATTAGAGAAATGCAATAAAAATAACTCTGAAGTACAACCTCATACCTTTCTGATTGGCTAAGATAACAGGAAAAAATAATTATAAACTTTGGTGGGGATGTGAGGAAAACTGAAATACCAATGCATTGTTGGTGAAGTTGTGAAATGATCTAAATATTCTGGAGAGCAAAACTGTGCATATCCTTGACCCAGCAGTGCCATTACTGGGTCTGTGTCTCAATGAAATCACAAAGGAGGGGAAAGAATCTACATGTACAAAAATGTTTGTAGCAGTGAATTGGAAAATGAGTAGATGCCATCAATTGGGAAATCCCAAATAATGGAATGGAATATTATTATTTTATAAAAAAATGATGAACAAGCTGATTTTAGAACGGTCTGGAAAGATTTATACAAACTGATCCTGACAGAAACAAGCAGAACCAGGATTACATTGTACACAATAACATCAGGAATGTGCAATGATTGGCTATGAAAGACTTGAGTCTTTTCAGTGATTGAGTGGTCCAAGATAATCCCAATAGACTGGATAAAAAATGCTATCTACATGCAGAAAAAGAACTATGGAGATTGAATGTAAATCAGCACATCCTGTATTCATTTCTTTTTTGTTTTCTTTTTTCTCTCCCATCGTTTTCCCCTTTTGCTCTGATTTTTCTCTCCTAATATGAAATACACAATGGAATCACAAAGCAACGTGCATTAAAAATAAATTAATTAATTAAAAAAACATTATTCTCATTACTATTAAATTTTTGGCTCAGATCTGAAAGTCTTTTCATCAATGCAGATTTGAAACTCTATAATCTTAGAATTTTAAAGGTACATTGCCTGAGAAAGGGAAGATTAATCACACAATCACTGAGGTGGTGTATGTGTTAGAAGCAGGATTTGAATTTAGATCTTCTGAAATCTAAAAATCAGCCTTCCCCCACAAGCTATCAGATCTCTCATAGTTAACACAGATTTAATTAATGTTTAATCTTTTATTTTACTCAGAAAAGATTTTTATAAAATCTAGATAATACAATTTAAGGAAAAGACAGTGTTTTCTTTCATATGATGAGGATTAATTCTATGATTTCATTGCCGATAGTGAATTTTTGGATGAGGAAACTTCTACCAATGTAGCATGTCACCTTCACTGCAATTTATTATCTGAGAGAGTTGCCTAAGGCAATGCAAGTTTAAATGATTTGCCTAGGGTTACCTAGCTAGTATATGTCAGAAAAAGGATGGAGCCCAAATTTTCTTGACTGAAACTAGCTCTCAATCTACTACACCATACTGTCTCTCCAAGCAACATAGAAATTAGAGTTATAAAGGCTCTTAGAGGACATTTAGTCCAGTGTCCTCATTTTATGCGAGGAAACTGAAATCTTTAAAAATAAAATTGCTTCTTCCAAGGTCACATAAATAGTAAGTGGTAGATAGTACTGTGGCTAGTACTGATCTGGAGTCAGGGAAATTCCCCTTTCTGAGTTCAAATCTGGCCTCAGATACTTGCTAGCAGTATGACTCTGGGCACTCCATCTTCACTTAACCCTGTTTATCTCAGTTTCTTCATCTGTAAAATGAACTGGATAAAGAAATGACAAACCATTCTGGTATGTTTGCCAAGAAAACTCCAAATAGGGTCGCAAAAAGTTAGACACAACTGAAAAATAACTGAACAACAAATTCTAACTTCACATCTAGTCTTTTCACTAAACCATCAGATTTCAAACTTCCTGATATCAGTGTTCCTTTAGAACCTCAAAAATGGCTTGGGATACCCCTCCAAAGAACTTTTGTTTATATAGGCTATTTCTAATGATAGTGATCATATAAGAAATGAAAATACTTTAAGATTATGAAAATTGTTTTGACCTTATGATTCCCCTGACTTTGAGAACCACTGTACTAAACCATACCATTTATTTACATTTCATGGCATTACCTCCCTGATGTCATGGTCCTCTTTGAGAATGAAGAATAAATAACAACAACTACACACACACACACACACACACATACGTGTGTATACACATATTGACAAATATGTGCATATGTGTTTATATGAACATCCCCATAAAGCATGCATAGTAGTGATGGGCATACAATAGCTTCAGTCCAACAGAAAGGGTAATCCACTTATTACTCCATTTTATTTGTACAGATTATCTACTCGCAACCCCCCCCCAAAAAAAGAATGCAATTCCTCCAATTCCAGAGAATTTTTCAGTTTTGTCTTATTGATGAAATCTTAATTAGAGCTTGGTAACTGTTGAATGAATGAATGAATGAACAGGCAAATACTAAAATAAAATCAAGGCTGTGGTTTAGAGGCAAGTTTCATTTAGAATCTGTAAGAAATCATAATTATCACTGAAATTTTCATCTGGAAAATGAGACACGAGAAGAAAAAAACTAAGCTTAGTTTGGGAACTCAGTAAAATTTAGAGTTCTCGAAATTGCATCCTGACAATAAAAAGAGGTTATAATCTAGACATCCTAGGGCATGAAAGGAGTCCAGCACTGAGCCACATTCTGTCATCAATCCTGCATACATCACATTAACATCACATTAAACGCTGGCTAATGAGAGAAGTCAGAAGCTTCTTAGCACTCTTCAAAATGGCTTTGTCTGAGAAAGTGCTCACGCTATTAATAGATAATTAGTTGTTTCAAAATCCAATGTGTTATTTATATACAAAACATATTCATTTCTAAGCACATTACATTGAGGAAAAAATCATTTATTACTGATAGAAGCTGTTTGATACAGTGGGACACAGATTAATTTGGTTGTCAAATCAAGGCCTAACTTTTCCACTTCCTAATTGCAGAGACCTGGGCAAATCACTTCTCAACTCTGGGACTCAGTTTTCTTAAATTTAAAAATGAAGAAGTTGACTAGATCATTTTAAGGTGCTTTCCAGAACTAACATTCTATGAGAACTATTTTTGCTTTTTAAAAATTGGCACAGCCCTTCTCAGCTACTTAATTGGTTGAATTAGTCCATCATTACACAGCTTTTTCCTGCACTATTTTAATTAAATTTATTTATTGCTTCTAATCCTATAGATGTAGAAATCTCTTGGACAGAGACTCCAATTCTCTCTATTTTATAGTCTTCTAGCTACCATATTTTTTAAAAAAGTTAAGGGCAAAACAAATTATACTCCCATGTTTATCCACATGCCAGTGACTTTTATTATTCCTGTGTGTCTTCTAAAAGTACCTTAGCAGTTATATACAAATTCTAGGTGTTCACTGACTGTTAAATAGTGATAATGATGTAATCAAGAGGAAATGTGACATAATGGATAGAAGGCTGGAGTCAGAATCAGTAATTTGAAAGGAAGCTTCGATTTTGATATTTACTAGTTGGGGGACTTTGGGCATCATTTAACCTCTCTGCATCCTAGGCAACCCTGTAAAACTATACAGTAACAAAGAACTAATCAGTCATATTTCTATACAGCCAATAAATTCACAGCTCTGGACCCAATCTATTAATGAAAGAAACCATTGATCAAATAAATATTTATATTAATATTTTTATCATCTCTGTTAATATAATTTAATCATTTTGGTGAATGTAATGATAAACATTATTTTCAATAATGAATTTATCTTTTAAAATAATAAGATATTATATTTGAGAACCTGGGTTCAAATAGTTGCATGGCACTGAGAAAGTGCCTTAACCTCTGGGTCCTCTAATCCAAAGCTTCTTAAGTGGTAAATTGTGACTCCATATGAGGTTTTACATAACTGAATGGGAGGGTAATGAAATTATGATTTATTATCATTAAATGTTTTATTTGTATACTATTTTATATACCTATATATATGTCCAGGGTTGCATAAAAAAATTCTTGGAAATTCTGACTATAAATTACAAAAAATGTTCCTGGCTTCACTGCTAGAGGGATCCATACCAGGGAGTTCCTTATATTAATGAAATCAAAAATGTCATCTTTAGCCTTATTCCTATTGTAAAGACAGTTTAGTGTATTGGAAAGAATGTTTCTCTTGAGGTCATAGGACCATCTTCACATTCTACTTTTATAATTTATGTGGCCATGACCAGCTCACCCTGTTTCTATAAATGTAGTTTTATTTGTTTATAAAATAATAATAATAATAATTGGACTACTTATTTCAGAATGTTGTTGTCAGGAAAACACTTTGTAAACATTACATTATCATATAAATGTGAGTGATATTCATCATTGCCTTACGAATCTGAAGTACTCACAGGTACTTTAGGACAACTGACAAAGAGATGGCTTCTCTTTGAATAGCTGATTAATCATCATACTTGTTCTTTATCCAACCATCAATAGCCATTCTTAATATATTTTGGCTTACAAATATAAATCATTTAACATGCAAAAACATTAAAATATTATAAAATGTATTTTAGCAGTTTTTAAATAAATTGAATGCAAAATCAATAATTCAGAGTACTTCTGTAATAATCATTACATAATGATCTCCATAAAACTATGTCTTCAAGTTATAGAATGATTTAAAAAATATTTTCATCATCAAAAATTGCAAATTATAGGCAAAATTTACTTCCTTTTAAAACTCTGAAGTTATAATATATGTACTAGATCCCTTCTCCCCCTATTTTGGAGGCATTAAGAGCAATCAGTCTATCAAGAGCCACTTACTAAGCACCTACTAATTGTCAGGCATTGATTTAGGCATTGGGCACACAAAGACAAAAAAATTTGAAAGTAAAAAAGAAATAGATTTTTTTTAAATTTTCATGCACTATCTGTGCTTGAACACTTTTAGTTATAGGGATCTTTTTAGCTAGTGAAATTTTCCATTTCAGTGTTAGTTAACTTTACTGTAGCTGCAACAGCCAAGTGGCTAAGGGTTTGGACTTGAAATACATCAACAACAAAATGCTATTATGGGTTTAAATCCTATTCACAACACACCATTTACTTCATAAAGTAGTTCTGAGAAAATATTTTCAGGTGTTATATAAATACAAGCTATAACTACTTTGTAAGCCTATATAGCATAGTGGAAAGAATACCGACTTCCAGTCATGAGAACTGAGTTCAATTCTTAGCTCTGCTGACTTGTAAATATGTTAAATAGGCCAAGTTAATTCCTGCCTCTTAATACAGTTTCTTAATACAAAAAAGTGTAACTTCCAGGAAAGTGGCAAAGTAAAAACAATTTTGTCAAAGATTTCTTTTATACAATACCTCAAAAAAATTTGAAAGTTCTACATGAAATAAACAAGTGTGAATATATTAAGAAAAAATGATAACTATCATATAATGCCCAAAGTAAATTTTAAAAGAGAGGACTGTGAATCACTACTATCTTACTCCTACAGACTCAACTTGAATTCATCCCCAGTCCAAACCCTAAGGACGTGCTCCAGATGTTGGAGACATTTTGAGCAGGTGGAGCTTCAGGTGGGGCAGAAAGTTATCAGGAATCTTTTAAGGCCCCCACATAGAATTGTTATATATAACTCATAACATATTTAGGGAAAGTTTGATGTGTCTAGAATGTAACCCAACAAATGCAAGGAGAAATCCAACCAATTTTCATATTTCAAAAAACACTCTAGAAAATCAACAAATTCAGAGGATTCTGGGAAGATGGAAGAATAGGGCAGAAAACGTTTTGCTCTCTAAATTTCCTTCAAAATGAAAGAAAAAGAACAGAAAAGCTGAGTAAATTTGGGGTAGTTATCCTCCTAAAACAATTTGAGCAGACCACAGGAAAGACCCAACTTCTCAGAGAAGAGATTAAGCATAAGTAAAATACAAACACCTCCAAGTAAACTCTGAAGAATGCGCAAACAACAAACCCTGGAGCTTAAATGATTTAAAAGTTGTCTTATTGAGTTAAAAAATTAATTACAATGTTTATTTGAAAGAAAAAAATTCAAAGAAACCAGGGGGAAATGATGTAAAGGCAGTAGATTAAGCTGTATCAAACTTTAAACTATATTATAAGGTGAGAGCATTGTTGAAGTGTAAAATGGATAATTTTGATTATTTCAAATTAAAATTTTCTTTTATAAATAAAACCTATGTAGCCAAATATAGAAGGAATGCAGAAAATGGGGGTGGTGAGGGGAAAGAACTTTCAGAGACAATTTCTCAGATAGGAATATATTTGAGGTGGAATATTGCTGTGGTTGTAAAAAATGATACTTTGGTTGATTTAGAAGAATATAAAAAGACTTTGACTTATAAAGGGAGATTTTATGTACCTTCAGAGAAACAGATGAACACTGGAATATAGTACAATCTTACAAATATTTGTATGAGGATATATATGTGTGTGTGTGTGTGTATGCATATTTTTACAAACATATGTGTATATGTATATAATTGTAGCCTTCTTTAGGGTGGGGAAAGAGGGAGGGGGAAAAAAAGTAAAAAATGCACAGCAGAAAAGAAAAGAAAAACTACAAGGAAGCAAAAAAAAAAACCTCCACAGCTCTGAAAACAGAGCTATTTGTTATTTAATATATAGGTTTTCTTCAAATGAAAATTTATTGTTTTATATTGAATCCTCTTTTATGCTGTGCTGTGTACATGGTAATTTTTTCTTTTATAATTTAGTATTTAAGTTTAAAATGAATTTAAAATTTACAAAAAAGAAAATCAACAAATTAATCCTAAACAAGCATAAAAACTGAAGTTTTGAAGAAGCGATATTAGAAAAATTGAAAACAAAGAACTACTGAAATATTAAACAAAATTAAGAAGTCTTTTTTTAGAGATAAAATGCAATATTTAACCAATTTAATGTAAAAAAGAAAAATGACCTAAAAATATAAAAAGGGGAAATTTATCACAAATAAGATAGCAATACCTAAAATTAGTAAAAACTACTATGTCATATTACATGCAAACAAAACTAAAATCTCAAATGAAATGGATAAATGGTTACACAAATATAAAATAGTCAAATTAACAATAAGAAATGTGCAAACTGAGAATAAAATCCAATAAAAGAAATTGAGTAAGCCATAAATTAACCCCCAACAAGTAAAGGTGGGTTCAGGTGTATTTATAAGTGATTTTTAAAATTGTGGTAAGTTTATTTATTTTTAATACATATTGCTTTATGACTAATGTTGGGAGAGAAAAGTCAGAGCAAAAGGAAAAAACTTTGGCAGAGAGGGAAAAAACAGGAAAAAGAAGTGAACATAGCATGAGTTTATTTACATTCAGTCTTCTTAGTTCTTTTTCTGGGTGTAGATGGTAATTTCTGTCCAAAGTCTATTGGGATTGCCATGGATCACTGAACCACTGAGAAGAAACAACTTTCATAGCTGATCATAGCACATTCTTGCTGTTATTGTATTCTTGGTTCTGCTTGTTTTGTTCAGTATCAGTTCTATAAGCAATTTCTATAAAATACTTAAAGAAAAATAATATATCAATCCCTTTGTTATACATACTATTCTAAAGAAATAGAGGAAGGAAATGTTTTATCAAATCCCTTCATGAGACCTATTCAGAGAGAGACAGAGCAGAAAAGGAAAACTATTGACCAATATTACTAAGGAATTTTGAGATTAAGGTATAGATGGGGGTTTCATTAGTATGGGGGTGGAAACTGCCTGAACCAATGAAAAAATCTTCATGAAACATCCTTATTTTGTCCTTTGCATTCCCAACAAGTAGTCTATGATCTCTTACCAATTTGTAGGAGGATACTAAAGTAACCTGATGAGTTAATAGAAACATAGTTTAGAGATAGTCATGCCTTCAGAGACCATTTGGTCCAACTCCCTTCCTAGAAGAAGGTAAAGAAACTATTTCCAGGGAAATTAAACTAGCTATCCAAGTGGCAAAGTCAAGATCTGAACCCAGATTCTCTGAATAGAAATCTAATATTCTTTCTACTGTACCACATTGCCTCCCCTTTTGCAAGCTTTCTTACTAAATGAGCATGAGTGTCTAATATGGCACAGGTCAACACATTCAGTCCTTTAAGACCTGAAACTATTAGATTTAGAATTTGAATAGACCTTAGAGAAATCTAGTTCAACTTCTTTTTATAAGTGTAAAGACTGAGGCCTAATGATTTGAAGTGAAGTTCACTTCAAAATGGCTAATACTTAATAGAAACATGATTTAAACTAAGGTTATCTTATGTCATATACAGGACTCTTCATAATGGAAGAATGGAAAACTGAAGAAAATAAGATGTGGAGCTTGAATGGAACTTTAAAAACAAATTCATGTCTTTCATTTTATAGATAAGGAAATTGAGACCAGGGAAGGTTGTGACTTTCCCTGGGTCACATGGTTAGTAAATAAATGAGAAAGAATTTAAGCCAAAGTTTTCTGGACTCCAAATTCAGCATTCTATCCACTAAATCCTGATGCCTCCAATAAGGGTTTATTTAAAAGGTTTATAATTTCATCGGTGTGTGCACTTCATCCCAAAATGCAAGCTGCCTTTGGAAATAGTTTTCATGAACTATTCTAAGGGGGAAAACCTTCATCATCTGATAGCCAATCTTATGGTGATGAGCTATTTTACATCTCATGAGGCTAATTTTCATCTGTCACAGTCAAGTCTTTCAAACCTTGCATTCAGTTGTCATAAATTCTAAAGTCTTCTCTGAGACAAAATAAGTTACCAGAGTCCCTTCAAAGTTATAGTAAAACATAAAAGAACTTTATTAAAAATAATTTCTTTTTGTATTTTCCAGCTATTTATAAAAAAAACACAAATTTGTTTTGACAAATAACTAGGAAAAATACAAAAATATTATATATATATATATATATACATATGTATGAAGAGAGAAAGAGTTCGAGATTCTCTCCCTCATTTCTTTTCCCCCCCATTGAAAAAAGCAAGCAATTTGTATAAGTTATTCAACATAAAACATGTTTTCTATTAGTCATGTGAAAAATAGAAGGAAAATAAAATTTTAAAATATGTTTATTTACTTTAGCTATGCTTTGATTCAGTATCTCATTAGTTCTTTCTCTGGAAGTGCGTATAATTTTTATCATAAGTCCTTCAGAATTGTTTTAGATTATTGTATTGCTGAAAATAGTTGTCATTCACTGTTTATTATAGTACAATATTGCTGTTACTGTGTATACCATTCTGCTAGTTCTGCTTACTTTATTTTGCATTAATTCATGTAAGTCTTTTTGGTTTTTCTGAAAGTATTCTGTTCAATATTTCTTACAATACAATAGTAATTCATCACAACCATATTCCACAACTTGTTCAATCATTTCTCAATTGATAGACAGCCCTTCAATTTCCAATTCTTTGCCGCAACAAAAAGAGCTCCTATACAAATTTCTTTACTTAGTGTTCCTCTTCTTTTTATTTTTTCTTATCTCTTTGATATACAAAGTGTTTTGCAGAATAGTTGGATGAATTTACAATTGCATATAGGTAAATTATTTTATGTTCCCTTAATTTGCTTATGTTATTACCTTTTATTTGTAAATCATACAATCTACTCTGCTACTCTGCATTCCCCCATTCACATGTACAGTTATGATTAGTAAATCTATATTTCCCTCCATTCTACTTGTTCCTCTGTTTATCCTTCTCTATGTCTTCTTTTACATTGTCCTCTCCTCAAAAGTGTTTCACTTCTGACCACCACCTCCCCTATTCAACTCTCCCTTCTCTAAGGATACCCTTTTTGTCTATTTCCCCTCTTGATTCCGTATAGGGTAACATAGATTTCTATGCCTAAATGAGTATGTATATTATTTTCTCTTTGAGTCAATTCTGATGAGAGTTAGGTTCATACCCTCACCCCTTCATCTCCCTCTTCATTATAAAAGCTCCTTCACATCTCTTTTATGTGAAATAATTCCACCTTCCTTCATTATACCTCTCCTTTCCGTCAGCACATCCCTCTTTCTCATTCCATAATTTTATTTTTTTATATTATTCTATCTTACTTGACTCATATCCTTGTCCTCTGTCTATGTATACTCCATCTAACTACCCTGTTAATGATAAGGTTCTTAGAAATTCATTTTCCCATGTAGAAACCTTATGGTATCCCTTATGATGTTTCTTTCATATTTATTTTTGTTATGCTTCTCTTGAATTTTGTGTTTGAAAGTCAAATTTTCTATTGAGCTCTGGTCTTTTTATCAAGAAGGCTTCATAGTTCTCTATTTCATTGAATATCCACTTGTCCCCTAAAGGATTATACTCAGGTTTGCTGGGTAGGTGATTCTTGGTTGTAATTCTAGCTCCTTTACTCTTTGGACTATCATTTCCAAGTTACCTAATTATTTATTGTAGCAGTTGCTACATCTTGTCTTCTGTCTATGACTCCATGTTATTTTAATTGTTTCTTTATGACTGCTTACAATATTTCCTCTATAATATGGAACCTTGGGAATTTGGTTATAATATTCCTGAGAATTTTTCCCTTTGGGATATCTTTCAAGACATGATCAGTGGATTCTTTCCATTTCTATTTTACATACTGGTTTTATGATATCTTGCTAATTTCTTGAAATATGGTGTTTAGGCTCTTTTTTAATCATAGCTTTCAGATAAGTAGTTCTTAAGTTAGCTCTTTCCAATCTATTTTCTGGGCCAGTTGCTTTTCCAATGATATATTTCATATTTCTTTTATTTTTTGTTCTTTTGATTTTATTTTGTTGTTTCTAGATGTCTCACAGTTATTAGCTTTCACTTGTTCAATTCTAATATTTTTGAAGATCTTTTTTTTCCAATAGCATTTTTTTTAGTATACATATAGTTTCAACATTCATTTTTGTAATGCTTTGTGTTCCAAAATTTTTCTCCTTTCCTCCCTTACCTTCTCCACCCCAAGCCATGTCATATAGGTTATATATGTACCATCCTTTTAAATATATTTCCATTTTTGTCATGTTGTGCAAGAAAAATAAGCCTAAAAGAGAAGGGGGGAACCAAAACAAAAGAAAAAAAAAGTGAAAATATTAACCTTTGTTTTATATTCAGTCTCCTTAGTTCTCTCTCTGGATGCAATTGGCATTTTCTATTCCAAATCCATAGAATTAATTCTATTTTTTTTTTTTTGCTGAGGCAATTGGGGTTAAGTAACTTACCCAGGGTGACACAGTTAGGAAGTGTTAAGTGTCTGAGACCAGATTTGAATTCAGGTCTTCCTGAATTTAGGGTTAATTCTAATTTTAAAGGAATTATTTTCTTCTGTGTTTTTTTTGTGCATCCTTTCCCATTAGGCCAATTCTGCTTCTTAAGGAGCTCTTATCTTCAGTGGATTTTTGTATATCTTTTTTTTTTCATCTGATTAGCTCTGTTCCATAGGGGATAGGGGAAAGGGAGGGAATGTTATTTTTTCAGCAATATTTTTGTGCCTCCTTTACCAAGCAGTTGATTTTTTTTCATGATTTTCTTGCATTGCTCTCCTTTTTTTCTTCCTAATTTTTCCTCTACCTCTCTTAGTCGATTTTTGAAATTCTTTTTAATCTCTTCCAGGAATTATTTTTGATCCTGAGAACAATTCATATTGTTCTCTGGGGCTTTGAATGTAATGATTTTGTTGTCTGCTTCTGTTTCTATTTTAATGTTTCTTGTTATCACCATAACTTTCTATGTTTAGGCTCTTTGCTGTTACTGTTTGCTTATTTTTCCAGTTTATTTCTTTACTTTTAACTTTATGTTAAAGTTGGGTTCTTCTTCTGGGTTTGAAGGTGGCACTGTCCCAAGATTCAGGTTTTTCATGCTGTTGTGTTCAGAACTAATTCTGGAAGTCTATAAATTTTTACTTCTTCCAAGATGGTATGTTATAAGGAAAAGTGCAGTCATTGTTCTCCTGGTCTGTGATCTCAAGCATTTTTCTACCCTGGAACTGTGTTCAGGATCCCTTTCCTGAGTAATATTCTCCCTTGCCTTGGAACTAAAAGTCAGAATGTCATATGAACAATGCAAATGAGTCCTGCTCCCAGTGCCAACAAAGGGCACCCTATAATCTCCTTCTTACCACTTCTGACCCCTTAATAAGTATGGGTTGACATCTCTGGAACAACTACCATGTTTCCATCACTTCCAAAGCCTGTTACTGGCTTGTAGATTTGACCTGTACTAATATAACCTGTGCCAACTGGACTCCACTCTCACTTCTTTGAGACAGACCTTTTCTACTGACCTTCTAAGTTATCTTGAGCTGTAAAATTGTCTCACCCCATCCTTTTGTTGGTTCTGCCACTCCAGAAATCATTTTGTGGCGTTATTTTAATATTGTTTGGAGGGGAATTGAGGAAAATTCAAGTGAATCCTTCTTGTTACTCTAGTGGAGAGAATTTCAAAATAATGTAGGGCATTGTGGTAAGACTAAGTAATTTTACAATACAGGTATAAATCAATAATTACTGTATATTATAAATAACAAAATATAATATAAATAAATAAGAAAAATAACAATAATAACTATAAGCAATAACAAGCAAAAATTGCAAGATCACTGAGATCCATGATTTTTTTTATCATAACTATATTTCAATATAATTTATTTTCTTCATGATACTATGTATTTTAAATTCTTAAAATACAGATAAAAACATTCTGGGAAATTATTCATAGGTTCCATGAGTCAAATAAATGAATTTGTGACCTCCAAAAAACTTTGAGAAACCTTATTCTACTTCAAAGTTCTTATTTTACAGATAAGGAATTAAGTCCAGTAATGGGAACTGGTTTTTCAAACCTGTAGTAAATGCCAAAGATAGATTTCAAATCCATGTTCTTGGATTTTAAATATAGTGTTCCTTTCATTATACCACATAAAAGACCCTGAATAAAAAAAATGTGAAATTCTTATCCTTGGGATTTTTTTTCATTTTTTTGAACCTTAAAATTTATCTAAAGAGAAATTTCTTATAATGATCAGCAGGAATACTGAAGTTTAAATTCATAGTTTTTTTTTTACATGAAATACTTCTTTTTAGAATTTCAAAGACAGATTTTTGCTAGAACAGCCATTCTCTGTAAGTGGGCAGTCCTGCAGTGCCCCTTCATTTAGACACTGGTGAGTGATTTGCCTTGATACTGAGCCTATAGAGACAGTTTGAATATATTCCTTGTTATTGAAGAAATGTAAAAAAATTAATAACTTCTGGTTAGCAATCATAAATTTACCTTTAGAGGTTAGATAATGTTAGCAGTACTTCAATAATAGCAATGTAAATCAATAATAACTCTATATTGTAAGTAACAAAATATAATATAAATAAATAAAAATAACAATAATATTGTTGGACCATGATTTGTTTGATTTTTTTTGTCTTTCATTTTTGGAGTCAAAACAAATGAAATGAAATATAACTATATTGTGATAGTGCTAGAGTGTATATGATTCCTCTTTTCTACTCACCAATAGCCATGTTATTTTTATTAAAGAACCTAGAGATAACCAAGGGACTGCAGATATCACTTCTGGATTTTCCTCATTCTTGGATCCATCGATGAGATGCTTCAGATGCTACCTCCAAGATGAGTAGGGCAATTATCTCCATGTAATGATAATTATAGTCTCAATCATACAATAACGTCATTTGATCCTCACAACAACCTGAAAAAATATGTTCTTAGCATGACCTTATACACAAGAAGAAACTGAAGGTATGTGCACAGGATCACATACTCAAAAAGAATCTGACCTTGGGCCTTTCTGTCTCCAAGCCTAATAGTCTGTCACCTATACCAAGCTCCCAGATATAAAACAAAGGAACCACAGGCATTTTTGGGTAGGGACAAACTCTTAGACAATGACCCTAGTCCCAGGAGAACTTCCACCATTTTCCAAATCTATCTCTGGGGACTGTGGTAACTGAATGTGGATCACAACATAACATTCTCCCTCTTTTTATTGTTGTTCGCTTGCATTTTGTTTTCTTACTCATTTACTTTCTTTTTTAATCTGATTTTTCTTATACAGCAAGAGAATTGTATGAATATGTTCATACATATTGGATTTAATATATATTTTAACATATTTAACATATATTGGATTGCTTGCCATGTAGGGGAGTGGATAGGGGGAAGGAAGAGAAAATCTGAAACACAAGACTAGGCAAGGGTCAATGTTGTCAAATTATCCATGCATATGTTTTGAAAATAAAAAGCTTTATAAAAACAAACAAAAAACAAATTTCTGGAATTGGTCATTCAAGGGTCAAAGCCAAGTATTTCCATGGCTATGCTGAGATTTGCACTCATCTGAAACTATAACACAGTGAGTAGTGACACAATATGGTTTACTGTGCTTAAAAAGTTTTCATATGGTCTATATTTATTTCCAAACTTAAGCATTTTCTTCTTTTATATATACAGCTCATGCATGAGAATTCTGAAAAACATAAATAGAATATCTTTAAAGAATGAGATAATTTAAGGTAATGTGAAGAGTTCCTTGGGATTCTCAAGTTTCCCTTTCAAGGCCTAACATTAATTAATATGGCGACAACTTCCTGATTAAATGGGAAGATTCTTTTTCAGGAGTAAAGAGTGTGTTCAGTGTACACATTTATGCCATTATCAGATAAGTATAATCTACATTCAAAATGTTGACTATCTTCCCTCCTGGAAAAGAAAAAAACTGTAAAGGAGCTCAAGGGACATATATTCTTTTCTCTAAATTATTTATCAATCAATAAATCATCAAGTATTTATTAAGTCAGCTGCCCTGCTAGAGAGTGGAGATACAATTTTACAAAGAATGATATAATTCCTACCCTCAGGGGGATTACATTCTATTAGTTTCATTATTACATTCTATTAGTTTTATCACATGTACATAAATAAGTATACAGAGAAATATACAAAATAAATGTAAAAAATACTTTTGGGGGGATGGTGAGGGATAAGCACTAAGGGGAGCAGGAAAATTAGTATAGAAAGTCTCATTTTGAACATAGTTTTGAAGAAAAAAAGGTTTTTAAGAACAAATAGTGGGGTGGTAGTACATTTCAGGTGAGGGGAATAGCTAGAGTAAAAGGGCAAAGATGGGAAAGGGAATGTCCCATATGATTAACAAGAAGAGGTCCAGATGAAGGTAAATAGACAATACAAGAAGAAAGTAACATGATAGAAAGTTATAGAGGTGGTTTGGTAGTAGGTTATGAATTGTTTTAAGCTAAGAAGTAGAATTTATATTTGATAGCAGAGATTCAATATGGAATCATCAGAATTTCTCAAGTAGGATTTTAATAACATCAGAACTGACATCAGAACTGAACTTTAAGATAATCATTTTGGCAAAAATGTGAAGGATGAATTGACAGAGGAGGAAAGGAAGCAAGGAGACCAATTAAGAAGTTATTGAAACAGTATAAGTAAAAGATGATGAGGACTATACAGAATGAGATCAATGTGAGAGAGAGATCAAAAGAATGAAATTTCACAACAGATTGGGTATGTGTGGTAAGGAATTGTGAGGGTTCTAAGTTAATGGAGTTGTAAATCTATGTAATTGGAAAGATGGCAATGACCTCAAAAGATACAGAGAAGTTCAGAAGGGGAGATTTGTGGAAAAATAATTCATTCATTTTGAGATGCCTATGGGAAAACCTAATTTAACCTATCAGATCTTTAAAGAAGGGAATAATTTATAACCAAAGAACCAGAAAACAATATGAAATGCAAAATGGACAACTTTTATCACATTAAATTAAAAAGATTTTGGACAAACAAAGCCAAAGCCATCAAGATTAAAAGGGAAGCATAAGGGGGGGGGGATTTACAGCAAGTGTTTTTGATAAAGACCATTTCTAAAATATATAGAGAACAGATCCAAATTTATAAGAATACAAGTCATCCCCCAGTTGATAAATGGTCAAAGGATATGAACAGACAATTTTCAGATGAAAAAAATTAAATTCATGTGAAAAAATGCTCTGAATTACTATTGATTAGAGAAATTCAAATTAAAACAGTCCTGAGGCACTGCTTTACACCTTTAAGATTGGCTAAGATGAAAGGAAAAGGTAATGATAAATGTTGAAGAGAATGTGAGAAAACTGAAACCCTAATGCTTGTTGGTAGAGTAATAAAATCATCCAACCATTCTAGAGAGCAATTTGGAATTACGCTCAATGTTCTATAAGACTGTGTAGACCCTTTGGTCCAGCAGTGCTACTACTGGGTTTGAAAGAAATCACAAAACAGGGAAACCCTAAATGCAAAAATGTTTATAGCAAAAATGTGTTGGCAAAGAAAAATGAGTGGATGCCCATCAGTGGGGCAATGGCTGAATAAGTTAAGGCATATGAAAGTAGTGAAATATTGTTCTGTTAAAAAATAATGAAGAAGCTGATTTTAGAAAGGCCATTTTTACATGAACATAGTTTACATGAACTAATGCTAAGTGAAATAAGCAGAACCAGAAAAATACTATACACAGCAACAGCAAGACTGTGTGATTATCAATTATGGCAGACTTGGTCCTTCTCAGCAGTTCAGTGATCCAAAACAATCCCAATAAACTTTGAATGGAAAATACTATTCACATCCAGAGAGAGAACTATGGAGATTAATTGTAAATCAATACTTAAAATATTCACTTTTTCCCTTTTTCTTCTATTTTTTTCCTCTCACATTTTTTCCATTTTGTTCTGATTTTTTCTCTCTCAAATGATTCATAAGGAAATATGTAAAAAGTGAATGTACATATATAATAAAAATATATTGTCATTAACTGTAACTGGGGAAAATAAAAAATTAAAATAAAAGAACATCACTGGTCTTCCTGTTCCTTTAAAGAATTTTAACTATGGATTTAATATCATATATGTCAGTTTCATCCCTAACCTGGATGCAATTCATCTGAACTTTATGTAAAACAGTAGATTCTCTCTCCCTCTCCCTCTTCTTTCCCCTCTCCCTTTCTCTCTCTCTCCCTTCCTCTCTCTCTCCCTTCTTCCCTCTCTTTCCCTCTGAAACTTTATGTAAAACAGTAGCTTCTCTTCCTCCCTTCCTCTCTCCTTCTCCCTTTCTCTCTCTCCCTCTCCTTCTCCCTTTCTTTCCCTCTCTCCTTCTCCCTCCCTTTTCCTCTCTCTCCCTCCCTTTTCCTCTCTGTCTCTGTCTCTGTCTCTCTCTGAATCTCTCTCTCCTCTCCCTTCTTACTTCTTCCCTCCCTCCCTCCCTCCTTTCCTCCCTCTCTCTCTGTCTCTCCATCTCTCTGTCTCTGTCTCTCTGTCTCTGTCTCTCTGTCTCTGTCTCTGTCTCTCTCTGTCTCTCTGTCTCTCTGTCTCTCTCTCTCTCTCCCTTCTTCCTTCTTCCCTCCCTCCCTCCCTCCTTTCCTCTCTCTCTGTCTTTCTCTGTCTCTCTCTCTCCTCTACCTTTTTCCTTCTTCCTCCCACGTTCCCTCCCTCCCTCCTTCTCTCTCTCTCTCTGTCTCTCTTTCCCTTTTTCCCTCTGAAATTTTTTCTTACTAAAGCTATCATCAGTAACAAGCAATTTTCTATCATACTCTATCATGTAGTCTCTTTTTAATTGTTCTCTTGCATCTAAATAAATAGTTTCACAATTTAAATTGTGAGAGTTTTTAAAGACCTTGACAGATATCCTCTTCAGGAATTATTTCCATTTGTCATTTAATCTACAGCATCTTGTATGGTGCCTCACAAATAGTAAGTTCTTTTTTTAAAATTTTATTTTAGTTGCAAAACATATGTATGGGTAATTCTTCAACATTAACCCTTACAAAGCTTTCTGTTACAAATTTTCCCCCCTATTCCTACCCCTCCCCTAGATGGCAGGATATCCACTACATGTTAATTATGTTAAAATATTGGCAAATCAAATATATGTATACATATTTCCAAACTTATTGTTGTGCAAGAAAAATTGTATCTACAAGAAAGACATATCAGATAAAGGAAACACAATGTAAGCAAACATCAATCGAGAGTATGAGAATGTTATGTTGTGGTCCACATTTCACATCCCTCTCTCTGGGTGTATATGGCTTTCTTCAGTGAGCAATTGGAAGTGGTTTGAAACATTTCATTATTGAAGAGAGCCATGTCCATCAGAATTGATCGTCATATAGTATTGTTGTTGCCATATATAATGATCTCCTGGTTCTGCTCATTTCACTCAGCATCAGTTCATGTAAGTTTCTCCAGGCCTCTCTGAAATTATCCTGCTGGTCGTTTCTTACAGAACAATAATATTCCATAATATTCATATACCATAATTTATTTAGTCATTCTTCAATTGAAGGGCATCTATTCAGTTTCCAGTTTCTAACCACTACAAAAAGGGCTGCCACAAACATTCTTGCACATGTGGGGCCCTTTCCTTTCTTTATGATTTCTTTGGGATATAAGCCCAATAGAAATGCTGCTGGGTCAAAGGGTATGCACAGTTTGGTGCAAATAGTAAGTTCTTAATAAATGGTCAAACATTATCTATCTTTATTTTTTAATTAGTAAGATTTTTTAAAGCTCCTACTATATGACCAGCATTGTGCAAGGTATTGGAGATAGCAGATATCAAGAGGCAAAATGGTTGAATAAGCATTGAATTGCTGTAACTCTCCCATGTTTACCTCCAGACTTCCATAAAATAGCATCCCAAGACAGGTCTTGGGTCAACAGAAACAGCAAGGAGACAGAGTGAAACAATCTTTTAGCCCAAGAAATTTAGAAGATCAGCAAGAGGGTTCTATCGCACTCCGATAAAGATGGAACGGTGCAGTCAAGGACAGGAAGTTTCTCAACAAGTCTAACCTCACTAAATCTTCAGGAGATTCTGAGCTTCAGTGTGTTAGAACATCCCTCATCCCTCATCCCTCATCCCAACCTGTCATGTATCTTAGTACAGCTAGAGGAGTCAGCAGATTCCAGCTCTGGGAACCACCAGAGTAGTGCTTCAGTGTAACCCCAGGCAAACAATCATAATTTACTAGGCAAATGTCCAGATGTTTCAGCACAGCTTTTTGGTGAACCAGCAAATGCCAAACTTATGGGTACCTAAGCAAACAGAAAACCACATGAATCCAACTGAACTTTAGTAAAGTCCCCAGGACATATGCTTCAGTGTAGTCCAGCAAAACACAGAAACACCCTCACTGGATCTCTACACATGCAAGACACTACCACCCCAGCTCAGCACCAAGTAAATTCTCAGACCTTGACAGCCTCCAGCAGTGTCAGCCAACCCCCAAACTACCCTACCAGCATGCCACCAGACATTAAGATTTCTCAAAGTCCTCAATGCAATATCAGTGGCACTGACACAAGAGACCTGAGATAATATTCCTTCCACTCTGGGTGTAGAGTTCAAATTTAAAAGAAAGGAAAAGTGTCAATAAGAAAAAAGTGAATAAACAAGAACAAAGAATCTGACCACAGAAAATTATTATAGTGATAGGGAAGACCAAGAAACAAACTCAGAAGAAAACAACAATATCAAAACACCTACAGGCAAAACACCAAGAAAAATGGGAAATTGTCTCAAGATCAGAAGAACTCATGGGAGAGCTCAAAAAGGAGATAAAAAAATCATATTAAAAAGATAGAAGGGCGGAGCCAAGATGGCGAACTGCGGACAGCTTTCTCTGTGAACTCCCTCCGACATTCCCCCAACCCAGACAAAGTTAGCTTTAAAACTGGTTTCCGAGTGAGATCCTCGCCAAGCATTTGGACTACAACGCACTTCTATAAAAGATCTACCTTGAAAGAACTCCGGAGAAGGTTAGCCTCAGGGGAAATCGGCCTCTGGTCGCGATCGGACTCCAGCCGGGGCAGAAGTCAGGGCTGCGATAGAGGGGCGGATTTTGGGCACCCAGGAAGCCCCTGGGAGACGCCTGGGCCACTTTGCTCTGCTTGCGGGCAGGTGCTTTGGCAGATCTGCCTTTGGAAGGGGGCGGATGAGAACAGCTGAAAACGTGTTCCTGGTGCGAATCTAGCCCGACCAGCCTCAGACCGGAAGTCAACTCGGCAAACTGCTCCAGGGCAAATATAAATTGTTGCAGTTTTCTCGGCTTTTGACCAATATCCCAACTTTAAATCATGAGCAAGAAGCAGAAGAGAGCTCTCACCATAGAAAGCTTTTACGGAGAAAAAATAGAACAGTCCCCAGATCCTGACATTATGAAAACAATCCCAGATGAAGCCACAAAGGCAGACTTAAGTTGGTCTCCCTTTCAGAAGGCTTACCTGGATGATTGCATTAAGAATCTCAAAAGAGAGCTAGAAGAAGAATGGGGAAATAAATTGAGATCAGGGCAACAGAAATATCAAAAACTGGAAAATAGGACTGGTGAATTGGAAAAAGAAAACAGTTCACTGAAAAACAAAATTGGTGAATTGGAAAAAATCACCAATTCACTGGAAAATAAAAATGGTGAACTGAAAAACAAAATTGGTGAATTGGAAAAAGACAACAATTCACTGAAAAACAAAATTGGTGAATTGGAAAAAGACAACAATTCACTGAAAAATAAAACTGGCAAAATGGAAAAAGAATGCATTGAATCCAGAAATTCAATTGGCCAGCTACAAAAGGAGCTAAAAAAGATAACTGAAGGAAATAATACTCTAAAAATTAAAATTGAACAAATAGAAGTAAATGACTCAATAAGACTTCAAGAATCAGTTAAACAAAAACAAAAAAATGAAAAAATAGAAGAAAATATGAAATATCTCCTAGGAAAAACAACTGACTTGGAAAACAGATCCAGGAGAGACAATTTAAGGATTATCGGACTCCCTGAAAGCCACGATGAAAAAAAGAACCTGGATGCTATCTTCCAGGAAATCATGAAAGAGAATTGCCCTGATGTTTTAGAATCAGAAGGCAAAATTGGCATTGAAAGAATTCACCGATCACCTCCAGAAAGAGACCCCAAAATTAAAACCCCAAGGAATATCGTGGCCAAATTTCAGGACTATCGCACCAAGGAAAAGATATTGCAAGTAGCTAGAAAGAAACAGTTCAAATACCGAGGAACTGTCATTAGAATTACACAGGATCTGTCAGCTTCCACATTGAAGGATCGAAGGGCCTGGAACCAGATATTCCGAAAGGCAAAAGTTTTTTTTTTTTTTTTTTTTTTTTTTTTTTTTTTTTTTTTTTTTTTTCCAGGGAAGAAGATGGTCATTCAATGATACAGGAGAATTTCACCTATTTCTAATGAAAAGACCTGATCTGAACAAAAAATTTGACCTCCAAACACAGAACTCAAGAGAAACATAAAAAGGTAAAAAGGAAAACTCTTGAGAACTATATTCCTACTACAGGTATCCTTTAAAGAATGGCAGTATAATTTGATTTTTCTTTGATAATAATGGAAAAGAAATTAGAGGTGGAAGGGATACCATACTGAAAAAGAAAAAGGGGGGAGGGGGGAAA
>JAJPUD010009402.1:0-21575 GCA_023553655.1 Myrmecobius fasciatus
CGAAGGCAGGCCACTCAGGCAAGCCCAGTCCAGAGCCGCCCCCAACAGTATATAGTTTCAGTAGAAAGATGGGGAGAATTAGAAAAAAAATAGAGTTAGATGTGTAGATCTGGAGGCATCTTCATAGAGATAATAATTGAGCCCATGGGAACAGATGAAAACAGCAGATGGAAGAGTACATATGGGAGAAAAGAAGTCCTAGGACCTATTGTGCATACCAATAGTTGCAAAGTGTATGATATAGAAGAGTCAGTCTAGGAAACTAAGAATTGGGTAGATTGGCAGGAGGAAAACTAGGAGAGAGAGAGAAAAGTTTTACCAAAAAATGACAAAAGAACAATAACAACAAGAATAAAAACTAGAGAAGAGGGAGTATACAGGAAGAGATTATGGACAAGAGAATATAATATTTTATAAAAGTCAAGAAAAATGAGAAGTGAAAAAAATAATTTGCAAATAAAAAATTGCTCTTTATCTTGGGGAAAGTACTTTTGGTTGTGTAATGAAGTCAGTTATTTGTAAATAGTGTAGATTATTACATATTCAGTCAGCCTCACCTGATGCTTTGGTTGTTTTTGCTCAGCTAATTTTTTTTTTTACTTTTTTTGAAAGGGATAGCTTTTTTGTGTAGGGAGAGACAGTTGCATAATCAAGAAATATCAACACATTTTTATATGTTATATGATTTTTCCTTTAGTAAAATAACTATACAAAATAAAAATATTACCTCATACTTCTTTTTCCCCCTAAAACAAGGCAGACTTCTACTAGTATCAAATCTTTGCAAAGGTAACTTCAAGGCTCTGACTACTGGGATTTTTTCATCCTTCCATTTTCATTGTGTATTAGAATCTGATTCTCTCAAGTTTGGTCTAGACTTAAAAATTACATCTGTTCTTTTATGTTCCATCTCTGATTGCACTCAGACAGATCACACAGACTAAATAAACCTTGAAAGGAAAAAAAGTCTGGTTGTTTGGGGCCATTTAGTTTGTAATTTTAAAAGTGCTGATTAGGCTATTCCCTTTGATTTTTTTTTTCTAGAGTACTTAAAAGAAAAGACCTTAAGTAGAAATGACCTAGTAATAGTTATTATTTCTTTTCCAGTGCCATATATATATATGCATGTATATACATATATACATGCATGCATATGTACATGTACATGCATCATACCTGCATATATACATATGCATAAACACACACACACATACACATACACGATTTAAGAAGTTCTGGTTAACTATTTTGAACCCTTTCTTTAACCTAAATTTTGATGTCTAAATCTCTGTTGTCCATTTCTCCCCTTCTTTTTCCTCTTCCTTTTCCTCTTTCTTTCCCTCTGGATTTCTCTGTGCTTTTATCCCTAAGGCTATGACCTTAACCCTCTTTTTCATCCTCAAGCTCTCTGGAGAAGAGTTTATTAGATCTTTATTCAAGTCTCATTCATATACAAATAAGTATCATATCTCTGGCTACAACTCAAATATTTCTTGAACTCCAGGCCCAAATTAAAAATCTATGTACACAAGTCCTGTAAGCATCTGAATTTTAGCATATTCAGAAAAGGAGGTAATTTTCTTTCTCTATAAACTCTTTGTTGTTGTTGTTGTTTAAATTTCCTGACTATCCTACTTCCTGGATTATACTTTAGCATCTTCTTGACTTTTCACTTTCTTCCACTCCTTGGCCCTACATTCTTTATCCTTTATTTCATCCATACCATTATTAACCTTCTTTACCTTGGTGACTATTCAATCATTGGGACTACTAAAATAACTTCCTAATTTGTATACTTGTTTTTAGTCTCCCCTCTCTTCAATCAAACTTGTACACTGCTGCCAAATTAATATTTTCAAGACAATATTTCTGACCATGACAACAGGCTGCTTAAAAATATTCAGTAAGTTTTTATTGTCTTTAGGATAAAACACTTCTTGAGAGACTCTTCACAATCTGGTTTTGACCTACTTTTCCAAACTTATTTTAAATTTATCCTCTGGATGCATACTCTGTTTCAGCTAAACTAAACTACTAGTTGTTTCTTGAACTCAAAATTTATTTTCCTTGTTTTAGTTCTTTCTACAGTTTGTTCCCTATACTGGGAATGCAACCCTTCCTTACTTCTGCCTTTGAGAATTCCTTACTTTCTTCTAAGTTCATCTCAAATGATACCTTTATAATAAATATTTTCTGATTTCACTTAGTATTTCATTTGCTCTCCTCAGATGATTTTAGATGTATAGTTAGCAGTGGTTCAATAAGAAGATTCCTGTTAGGTACATGTATATATGTACATATATATATATACACACATATACATATATGTACATATATATACACACATATATATATATACATATACATATATATACATATACATATGTGGTCTTTATTATCTTTTTATATACTATGTGTATAATATATAAAAGATAATATATATATATACATATATATACATATAGTATATAAAAGATAATAAACACCATGATTTGCTAAGGATTTGCCTCTTTCAGAACTGAAGAAGCTGAATCTGCAGATTGGAAAGGTGCTAAATCAGAAGTAGCTCATTCATATCTTTTAAAGGCACTATAAAGAAGTGTTTATTCTTTGTTTGTCTTTTAAGATATATGAAGAATCTCCTCTTCCATATGACAACATTATAAGTCAGCTAGCCATTGTCAGGTTGAAGGATTACTCATAGCCCTGGTGATTCTTTATTTAATAGTATTTTTTTATTCATTATGAACTTAAATACAAAAGGGCAAAAATGTCCATTTTCACAGCACAACACAAAGAGAGGATTCAGTATGAAACCACAAATCTTCAATTTACATTTTGTTTTTTAAAAAATCTATGTAATAAATATGACACATTGTTTTCAAAGTTACCCTGCTTTTCTGTGCTTCCTTCTGAGAGTTCTTATGTTTTCTGTTGTGCTCTTTTTTTCTTCCTCCCTTCTCATTCCACAGAATAGAAGGCCACTATTAGAGATGTATGGCTATGTGTATATACATATATGTATGTATGGGGTCATATATGTATGCATGTATATTTGTGTGTACATGCACACATATGTAAAACCATCTTATGCATACTTCTATTTATAAGTTCTTTCTCTGGAGGCAGATAGCATCTTCATCAGTCCTTTATATGGATTTGAGTATTGATACTAAAAATAACTTAGTCATTGTTCTTTAAACAATAGTGCAGTTAATATATACAACATTCTCTTGATTCTATTCATTTCACTCTTCATTATTCCATAGAAGTCTTTCTGTGTTTTTCTAAAAACCTTTCAACTCTTCATTTCTTATAGCACAGTAGTATTCCATCATGATGATATGCCACAAATTGTTTAGTCATTCACCTATTGATGGCCTCCTCTCATTTTCTAGTACTTTGACACAACAAAGAGAGCTACTATAAATATTTTAAAACAAATAAGTTCTTTCCCTTTTCCCCAATCACCTTGGAAACAGACCTAAGAGTGGTATTTATGGGTCAAGGGTATACACAAATTTATACCTCTCTGAGCATAATTCCAGATTGGTTTCCCTAACATTTGGATCAGTTCACAGTGTATTAGTGTCCCAATTAGTGTCCTGATTTTTCCATATCCCCACCAACATTTGTCATATTCTCCTGATATCATTTTAGCCAATCTGTGGAAGACTAAGGGAGATTATATCTCAAAGTTGTTTAAATTTGCATTTCTCTAATCAATAATGATTTATAGTATTTTTTTCATGTTACTTTGTTGTTTTGGTTTCTTCATCAAAAAAACATGTTTTGTATTGGATTGCTTGCCACGAGGGGGTGGGGGGGGAGAAGGGGAAAATCTGAAACACAAAGTTATGCTAAGGTCAGTGCTGAAAAATTATCTGTATATATGTTTTGAAAATGAAAAGCTTTAAAAAATAAAAGAAAAAAGGAAAAAAACATGTTCATATCCTATTTATCATTTGATGAATAACTCATATTTTTTCTAAATTTGAGAAAATTCCCTATATATTTGAGACAGGGCTTCTTAAACTCTTTTCATTCATGACTATCAGAAAAATGAGACTCACGTATAGAGGTATATAAAATAGGTATATAAATCAAACATTTATTGATAATAAATCATATTTTGGTGGTTCTTACATTCACCTATAAGACCCTATATGGACTTGTGATTTTAATTTAAAAAAAATTTTTTTTAAAAATTTAAAAAAAAATGGGAGATATAAGACCATTATTTGAAAGGCATTATGAAATTCCTCCCCCGACATTTTTTTTTGTTTTCCTTCTAATTTTATCCAGATTGGTTTTAATTGTACAACACCTTTTTAATTTAGTGTAATTAAAAGTATCCATTTTACACCTCACCTTGGTGACTCTTAAAAAGCTGGCTAGTTACAATTCCAATGATTTTGTAGTGGAGAGAGCAAATTGCACGCAAAGAGAAGATTGTGGGAACTGAGTATGGATCATAAAATAGTATTTTCACTTTTTGTTGTTATTGTTTCCTTGCATTTTGTTTTCTTTCTCATTTTTTCCTTTTTGATCTGATTTTTCTTGTGCAGCATGATAATTGTGGAAAATGTATAGAATTGCTTATGTATAGCATATATTGGATTACTTGCCATCTAGGGGAGGAGGTGGGGGGAAGAGAGGGAGGAAAAAATTCAAACACAAGGTTTTGCAAGGGTGAATTTTGAAAGCTATTTATGCATATGTGTTGAAAATAAAAAAAAGCTTTATTTTAAAAAGCTGGCTAGTTAATCTTACAATAACTCTTTGGCAGACAACAGAGAATCATCCCTGGCAATTAGGAATTTAACTACAAAAAGCAAATCCAGAGAGACTAGCTAATCTACTTCTTCAACAGAGCCAGCATAACCAAAATAACCAATATCATAAAAACACAATAAAAGAAAAGACTTCCTGGTTCTGCAGTGCTTGAAATGTAAGTTTCCTTGGCCATATATATATTCACTATATGTATTTCTCTTGTAATATACTTTGTCTGTGTCTATTCAATGTGTGTGTGTGTGTGTATGTGTGTGTGTGTGTGTGTGTGTGTGTGTGTGTGTGTTTGGGAGAGGAATAGTGAATCCTTGGTGTATGGAAGCAATGTTTTGCCACTACTATTCACATTATTCTTTTTTAGTAAATTTGTTTTGGAGCAATTGTGTCAACTGGATGACTATTAAAGGTACCTCTCTAAAGTGGATGTTCATGAGCTATAGTTTAAGTGCAATGCAGAGTCTAGAGTACCTTGATTGTGAGGTAGCTGTATTCCAGAGGATCTAACTTTCAAGTGGGAGTTAGTAGGCTGACTCATTAAGGGTACTAAATGTTTATTTGTGGTAATGTTGTATGTCCATTACAAGCCAAGATCATTAATAGCAGAAAATTTTCATCTTTGTCTACTTATATTTAGTGTCCAGCACAGTGCCTTGAATGTAACAAAGATCTGGTATATGTTTATTGAATTGAATTTGAAGGATTATACTTTCCGTTCCTAAGTTTATATGTATGCATGTTTTAAAATTAAGCAAATTTCAAAGGGAAGGGAGCTAAAATATCCCATTTCTTCTATAAAGCCTCATCCATATTGTGACTGTAACAATGAGAATGTGTTTTATCAGCTTTCCACCCTTCACCTTATTCTTCTCTCTGGCCTCCCACTCTCCCCAAATCATATCTGGAATAAGATTATTATGGCAAGTGACCTTTTTTATGAGGCTTCCTTTTCAGCAGCTCCAAAGGAAACTACACATGCATAGCTGTGATTTACCACCAACTCAGTACAGAGAGATTTAATGTATTCACTCATCTTGAAGAGCAAGACTATTAGATGAATGGTAAAATGCTTGAAAATAGAGAATGCCCTGTTCTACAGCCACTGGAGTGAATAGTTGGAAGCAGCTATAAATGAATGGAGTTTGTTTAGGAACATAAGCTATTTTTGAAATTTTGGGCAGGATGTCAATGTATTTATTCCTGGATGTCAAACAGTATGCTGTTATATTGATGTGCTTTGTGCGTTGCCACAATATAAAGAATGGTTAGATATTAACATTCTTAATATCTGATTTCAAAAAATAATTCAGATAAAGAAATGTTAAAGGATTGGTTAATGGGGAATGACTGGAGTCATTTAGGAATGCTGAGAAAGCAGGCTGGCATAAAAATAAAGCAAGTTATTATTCTGAACTAAGATAAAGAATACTTCCTGAGGTCTGTGTCTAAATATTTTATCTTTGAATAATTATTTCTGACAAATAAAATGCCTCATTGAAATGAGAGTTAATATGAAATAAAAATCTTGTACTTAGATATTTGCTTATTTGTACAACCAAAAACTGAAGTGATTTTGCCATTCTGTCATGCAATTTCAGATTTGAAAGGGAATCTTAAAGATCATCTAGCACAATCTGTTCATTAAAAGTGATTCCCAGAGGCAGTTAGATGGTACAGTGGAAAGAGCACTGGCCCTGAAGTCAGAAGAATTTAAGTTCAAATGCAGCCTCAGACACTTAACGCTTACTAACTGTGTGACTCCAGGCAAGTGACCCACAACTGGCTTGGAAGAAAAAAAAAAGTAATCCCCCTTCCCAATATTCCTGATGGTTTTCTGGTGAACTCCCAATCAGTTTATTACACTTTTAAATGTGGGTTTTTTTTTTTACTTTTAAACATTTTTCTCCTTTTAATAATAGCTTTTTTATTTTTAAAATACATGCAAAGATAGCTTTTAACTGAATGGCTCCAATTATTAAATTGATTTCTCTTTTTCGATCCAATACTTTGTTGTTTTTCACACATTTCAGGCATGTTTGACCATTTAGAGGAAATAAAATAAAATATATTGCAAATGCTACATTCTGGTCAAAGCTACTAGATGTAATGATATAAGGTAAATCAGACTGATATTCACACATGATGATATAGCAAGGCTTCCCATTTCTGATGAGGAGATTTTTGATGATAAGGAAGGGTAGTGCAGTGGAGAAAGGACTGACTTTAAGAGCCCCAGCCCTGAAGTCAAGAAGAGTCATCTTTCTGAGTCAAATCTGGCCTCAGTCAATTATCAGCAACCTTAACCTTCTGTCTTGGTTTCCAAATCTATAAAATGATCTGGAGAAGGAAATAGCAAACCACCACTGTGTCTTTGCCAAGAAAACACCCAGATGGAGTCATGACTGATCAATCACTTGGATAAAAGTATATAGATGGCATAATTATCAAATTTGTAGATGGCACAAAAATGAAAGGAATGGTAACAAACTAGATGACAGAGATCTTCCAACATAGAGTGATAGTAAATCTCAAAAGATGAAATTGTATTCCCAGGACTTAGCACAATGTCTGGTTTAAAAAAAAGTTTTTTCAAATGTTTGTTGATTGACTATTAACTGATTGAGATTACAGTGAACTCAAAGGCTGGGTACATTGATGAAATCTGCAATTGATCTCTTCAAGTGTTGGGTGTCCAGTCAGTCCTGAAAGCTCAATTGAAGCAATCAGTCAGCAGTATTTATTTGAAGAAAAAGTATGCAGAACATTTACAGGGAATTTCAAAATCTGAGACTTTGGGCACATGCTGTACAATATTGTGGTGATCTTTTGTAATCCTTCAGAATGTTGGATAATAATGCCTTTTCTTTTCTTTAAATTAAATGAAACTTTTCTTGATTCATGCCAAATAAAAGAATTGTCTAGCTGATATTTGCTTTGTTTCCTTCCTATCATCTTGTTATTTATTTTTCATATAGGTCCATTATGATCTTCTTGACCAATGTAAAAGTTGTTATTTATACTAACCATCCCATTAGGTCTATATCAGTTTGTATATCAAATATCACAATTCAATGTACTTCAAATCTTAACTTCTATTTAAAATATACATTTCATTTAAAAGCTTTCTTGAAAGGGTGGGAGAGAAAGAAGGGATTTGGGGAAAACAATGCTTGTAACTGTTTTTAGATGAGGGTGGATGACAGAAGACAGAAGATTAAGCTGCAAAAGTGTACATGTTCTAGCCTGAAGTCATGTTTTAGTTGAAATAAAAAGTTATTTTTATTTGATATTGTATTTGGTATGTGCTGGTTTCCTGGGGCATTGACTTTAGAGGCTTCCAGAGGGTGTTTTTTAGAAGGAGAAAATAAATAGGAATCTCAAGCCATAAGGTTGCTGGGAATGGAGGGACACTGAAAAACTCAGTGCCCTGCTGGAAAGGGTGATATTTTTCTTTTGGCAGCAAAATATTTCCCAGTATTGCAATAACTAGCACAAATGTGACAAACAAAAACATTCTTTTTAGTTTGGGGAGCTTTACAGAGATTTGAATCTTTATTTTATATATCAATTTGGCATTCAAATCATATATCTAAGTTCCTTTATTCATATATTCCATGTATTTTACTTTCTAAATATTGTACCTTTAAACTGGGCCTATATAAATCTGGAAATTAAATGAGTCTCAGCTATGCTGTTGGAGTAATGACCAGTAGCTGTTTTTCATATTTCCACATATCTCCTTAATTCTTTTTTGGTTATTTGCTGCTTTTTTAGCCATTATAGTTTGAGGATATTTCTAAAGATATAAGAAACATAAAAAGGTTACTCAGTGCTCAAGTCTCACTGGGCTTAACTATATTTCCCCAGGGGGAAATATCAAAGAGTTATATAAATGTGAGTTATTATTATTGTAATGTGCTACTATCATTGTAATAAGTGTGCATGGTTGCAGTATATCAGTGGTCCTTAATGAATAGTCGGTTGTATGGATATAGGCGAATGTCAATCACAGTCATTACACAGTTTACTCCTGCTATGTCACTCCCTTCCCCCAGGTCTTTCATCATCTATCTCCATAATTCATTTATATAATTCATTTTACCTTTCTGGTTCTTGCTCCCAAATACTCATCCATGCCCCTTCTTCCCTTCTTTTTCTTCTCAGTGGGCTATGTCATTACCATAATAATGTCAAGTGCCATTATCATAGTAAGAGGTCTGGTTTGATTAAATAAAAAGCTAATACGATACATTCAACAGAATCATAAAAAAACAACTTTGTTTTCTTCCCACCCTTAAGATGGAGTCTTAATTTCTCTGACTCCTGAACCAAGATGAAAGAAAGAGAAGAAACTAATGCTTAATGGGAAGCCTAAAGAGGAGATTCAATTACTTCATTCAGCATTGACTGGAAAGGAAGCAGGACTCATCTTAATCTCATCTATCACCTTTTTTCATGTTGATTAGTTGAGAGAGAGAGAGAGAGAGAGAGAGAGAGAGAGAGAGAGAGAGAGACACAAAGAGACAGAGAGAGAGAGAAAGAGACAGAGACAGAGAGACAGAGATAAAGACAGAGAGAGACAGAGACAGAGACAGACAGACAGAGACAGAGAGACAGAAAGAGAGAAGCAGAGAGATGAGAGAGAGAGAAGAGGGAGGAGTAGAAGGAGGAGGAGGAGAAGGAGGAAGAGGAAGAAGAAGAAGGAGAACTAGTAGTAGTAAAAAAAAGTTTTGGGGTAGGTATTAGAAACAAGAAGTTCAAATGAAGTTTTAGTTGCTGGGGCATTGACTTTAGAGGCTAGATCTGGAATATGTATATCTGAGTTATTTTCCTTTCCATATGTATTTTTTTTTGCTATACTAGTGCATTTAAACCAGGGCTTACCTTGATATTCGAAGACATTTTCCCAAGACTAAATAGTCTATCAATTAACAAGCATGCATTAAGTTATACTTATTTGTCATGTATTGTGCTAAATTCTGGAAATAAAAACAGATAGTCTTTACATTTAAGGAGCAAAGAGTCTAATGAGAGAGAAACCATGTAAACAATTAAGCATATACAAGGTATACACAAAGTTGATGGAATGTGAAATGGGAGGGGAAATACAAACAGCTGGGGGAATGTGGCAAAATGGTATTTGAGCTGAGTCTTGAAGGAATCTGGAACAGGATACAGACCAAATACATTAATAGATGTGAAAGAAATACTTTTTTGACAAGTTTTCAAGGTTTCTTATGTTTCATGATTTCTCAGTTGTGTCTGACTCTTTATGGCCCCTTTCTGAACTTTCTTGGAAAAAAAAATACAAAAGTGGTTTACCGTTTCCTTCTCCACTTCATTTTATAGATGAGGAAACTGAGATGATTATGGTTGTGACTTGCTCAGGTTCCCACAGTTAGTGTCTCAGGTTCGATTTGAACTCAGGAATACCTGAGCGGTCTATCTATCGTACTACCTTACTGTCCCAAGGTCCTTTATACAAAAACATAGCAAGTAATTACTACAACAGTTGATGAGACCCTCTCATACACTTTACTATGTCCTTGCCTTGACAAAGTATCTTTTGTATATAGGAGTTGAGGAATTTTCACTATCAAGCTACCAGGTCGTTTGGCGAATTTCTATATTGTTGGTCAATCAAGGCATTTCAAAACTATTGTGGTTCCTATTTTCACTTCCCCTTTTTCCCATTATACAAATGCAATAGATATTTTAGAGAAATATTGAGTTTCATTTAGAATTTCTTATAGTGAGAGATTAGTAAGCAACTGGAGCTACAAGTATGTTAAAAATATAGCTAAAAGTTATAAAATCATGAAATAAACTATACTTGAAACCAGAAAAATTCACTTCAACAAAATTTTATTTTTATTCTAACCTTCTTAAACACCAGTATAAATACCATAAACAAAGTAAATAGAAGAGAGAATATGTGTAACTGAAGCTCTGTGGGGACAAAAGTGTCCTTAAATGACTAAAAGAGAAACTGAGGCAAAACTCTGCCTCAAAGATCTTTATTAAAGGGATCTGATCCCCTTTAATGAAGAAAATCCTAGACCCTCCTCATTGCCTGAGATAACCTCTTCTTCCAGAACCTTATTTTTATAAGACTTAATGCCAGACATTACCTGAACATTCCAAAGTGAGCTCCATACCTGGTAAGCAAGAAATGAATATTACATTATAGTTTGAAAACTATTATACAGTTCTTTATTAGTATCTCCATCTCTGGATGTGATGAATGTGATGAATACAAAATATGGATTGTTATACTGCTTATTATTTTACCTATTATTAGATGCCTTACTAAATATTACTAGATGAGTAAATTGAAATAATTGTTAAATATTATCACCCTTTTTAGAAACATAATGAATTGGTTAATACTGATTAGAGTTTGAGTAGGAGTCCTCAATATATAATCTCTCTCAGCTCTTACATTAAACTTCCTTTTTAAATGTATAGAAGTTCAGCATGTCGCTTTCAAAGCTGGCCTGTTAATCATTGCTTCCTTTTGAACTTCCTCCTGTTCTCTTCTTTGTATTTAAGAAAAGTATTAGTTATATAATAAAGTGGATAGAATTTTCTTCATATTTCAGCAACTTACTTGCTTTGTGACATTGGGCAACTTCCCCTTCTCAGTTTTTTTTTTTTTTTGTCTTCTAAAATCTCTTTTAGCTCTAAATATGTGACCCATTGATCAAACTAATACTCATTATTTTTGGTGTCAATTTGATATATATAAGAGGATTTTCGAGTTGTGATTAATGTTACTCTATATATTGATTCAGAATATTTAAAAATATGGATGCTGATCACTGAAACTTCTTCCTTTGAGAGATTCCTATTCATAAAAATTGACCATTTGTCTATTGGTGAATGACTTCTGTTTCTGTGTACTTGAATCCATTTCCTATATATCCAGATATCAGACCTTTGTCATAGAAATTTGCTGCAAATATTTCCTGTTAATAATGTACCTTCTAATTTTATTGCATTGATTTTGCTTCTGCTAAAGTCTTTAAATTTCATGTAATTACTTTAATAATTTTAAAATACAATATTTCCTTTCTTATTTTTTCAATAATCTTTAATAGACTCAGTTAAGGGACAAGTGTTCAAAACAATAAAAGAACCAGATTAGATCTCCAATTCTTATATAAGTTGAATTTAATTAGTTATATGAGTTTTGATGTATAATTATAATATTGTTTAGTTTGGAATATGAGCATTATTTTATCTTACTTTTATATGTGAGAGTGTTTGAATTTCTTAATCTTAGTTAATAGCTGATGTCCATATCAGGACAAATCCAATACTCTGAGGACTATTGTATATAATGACATGTAGAAAAGGTAGAAAAGGATGACATTCTGGGAGCCACAGAACATGAGTTCAAATTCTAGGATTTGCTTTCTGTATAACCTATTTGTCACTCAGTATTTATAGATCTATGCTTTCTCATTTGTGACAAGCAGGAATTAAACTTTCTTACAATTGGACTTGCTGTTCTTTCCAATTTTAAAGCTCCTACTAGCACCCTAAGAATGAAATATATTATTAATATCTTGAATATCTGGCTGAAGCAATGATTTTAGGTGAGGCAGGATATACCATTCTAGTTAGATGTTTTCAAGTTATTTTTAACAGACTTACTGCACTCCCCATTGTATTTGATACAAAAATGTTTGTGACAGTGCTGGAGGTCAGAGATAAGTCTGGCTTGGCATACTCAAGTAAGTTATTAAAATGTGAGTTGTCTCAAGAATATTTTGTTCCTGCACACATCACTGGACTGTCCTTTTAAGTTAGTAATATCTTGTAACTGAACACCGGGAAGAAAATAGTAAACAACTATTCCACTATAATGAGGAGAAATATGAAATTGTTTTCTTCAGAATAAGGATCATCGAATAGGAATTGAGATAAAAATTGGATTTTAAGTAATTCAATTCAACAGTCTTGATGGAAAAATAAATTTTTGTGATGACTATATGGTTTACTAAAAACAAGAGGAGAAACATTCTGTTAGCCATAAGAAATTCATAGCAGTGTCTTGGGTGTAATGTTGCATAATACTGAAATTGGAATCAAGTAAACATAGGCTATAATCTTACCTTTCATACTATTTAGTTGAGCTAAATGTTCAATTTGATCTGATCCTAATTTTCTTATCTCAAAAGAGAAACAATTACATCTATAGTTTTTGATTTCCTAAAATATTGACTTTGTGTTGGGTAAACTTCCTCAAGACAGAGGCTATATAATCTAACCCATACTTGACCAAGAATCATTTCTTCAAGTATGATGTGTGAAAAGAGTTGTAGATTTAGAATCAGAGAACCTAGATTTAAATCTACCTCTAATGATTATCACTTGCGAACGTCTCTAGTCTTAGTTTCCTGGTCTACAAAATAAAACAGGGACTTTGTATTCATGGACATTTCTATTTTGAAATACATGATCCCCAGGATATTGACCTCCATGTTCTGCTTGACAATTTCTGGGGATGAAGAACTAATCATTTTCTAAGGCAGTTCATTCCAATTCTAATTGTTAGGAATTTTGATCTTTAGATAAAGCTTATATCTTTATATCTCCCACCCATTGCTCCAAGTTCTACACTCTAGGGCCAGATGGAACCAGTCAAATTCCTCTTTTATGCATTAAATACTTAAAAGAAAATAATCATGTTGATCTCATTCCTATAAGTCAAGTATTCTCTTTTCCATGGAATCCATCACTGGTTCTTATAACTCTTCCTCAGATAGAATTTTTCTAGTCCTCTTAGAATACTGATCACCCTTTTCCACCTGGACTCCACTTTCCCTAAGTATTTCCTAAAAAATAACTTGTAGAATTTATTATAGTGCTCTAGGTTTGAAGTGGATGGGACAATTTATTACATGTCATTTCCATTAGTCAGAAAGAATATGTTGTTTAATGGGATCACACCAGTTTCCAAACATAAATGATTGTGTAAAAAATGGTGTGTGTGTGTGCATGTGCTTGTTTGTATATATATATATATATATATATATATATGTGAAATATATGAAAAAAATATATATATATATTTTTCATTAATGAAGGTCGAACCTCATCTTTATTATCCATGGAAATGGTCTGCCCATCAGGATTCTAGCATGACTATTCATAAGAAAACTTGTTGGTGCCTATTTCAATTTCAACAAATCAGATCACATTCTCTGAACACATGCAACTGATTTTTATTAAAGGAGTATGTATATACTAGGTGATTATAGGGCAGAGGAACCAATCCCAGAAGCCTGCTAAGTGGCAGACAGAAGTTATAATAGGAAACTATTTGTTGTGAACAGTCCAGTTATGGTCAGTTCTTTGTGGATCTGAGATTTCACTGGTTTTGGTCCTTCCTGAATTGATACATGTCTTCTTTGAGCACTGATGTGCCCCCTTCCCAATTTGTCGTTAATTTAAAATAATTTCCAGCTTGGTATAGCCTGTCCCAGATTGTATTCTGTGGCTAAGACCTTCAAGAACTTAGTGTCATGCCCAAACCATGATGGAACATTGTAATGGAGTTTCAATGAAGGAATAATCAAGTGTTGTAGTTATTTCTCAGAGTAGGTGAAATACAAGCCCAATGGAACCCTAGACTGGATTACTAACTCAGGAGGTTATAGATAACCAATAAAATGGGGTTAATATCAGTTTTAGCAAGAAACACAAAATCCTAGTATGACACATAACTGCAATTAGGCTTAATTAAAGTTAATTGGATCAGTATGGCTTAGTGCACAGATAATTGGCCTCCAAACCAGAAAGACTTATATTCAAGACCTGCCTCTAACATAAACCTTCTGGTAAAATTAATTAAATTCTTTGTGCTCCAAGCAGTGGTATCAACATCAGTAAGAATTGATCTCTGAGTTTTGGGGGTTTCATGTGCTCAAGGATCTCTGTAGCTAACTCTCTAATAATATGTTACAGAGAAGATGCCATTCTATATTGGTACAAAGTGTTCTTATATTTCATATACCAATGAAATCATATGATGGTTTTCTAACTCAGTGATTTATTGATAACTTTGAAAATGGGATTAAGATCAGTTTTAATAAGAAACAGAATCCTAGTATGACACATAACTGTAATTAGGCTTAATTAAAATTAGTTGCTACTACAGAAGGGCTAATGGCACTATTCCTTGCAGTATGAAAAACATATTCTAATTTTCTCTTTTCTTTCTAATTTGAAAGAATATCATAAATCCTCCATAGGGCCATTTGTTGTAAATTTGGGGAAGAGAATGTAGAGCAGTTATATTCCTCTGCATTTTCAATACATTTTACCAAGGCATTTAGCGAAATAAAGTATTTAAAGAAAATCAATTCATTTTTGTTAGTGACATCAATAGGAAAGGAGACAGATATAATCAACTGTTCTCCTCAAAGAGTGGTAATGCTGTGTAGTCATCTTAAACTGGTATATTGAGCTTTGGTGTCTGACCATTTAGGAGAACGAAAATCTTTCTTGTCAGATGCAATACTTCTCTGGGCACTGGGTTGGAACCATACCCCCAAAGTACTATTAGTTATTTTGTTCTCCATGGAATGTTGTGTTTGAGATTTTTGCTGTATATTGTTATCTACAGAATTTTCAATTGAGGAAATTAAATGTATGTAGTAGTTTAATGGGAAACAGGGGTGTTTAAAAATGCTGAAATGAGTCCATTCAAACATGGCTTAGTTTAAAATGAAACTGCAGCAGTTTTCAAAATGGGATTCTCACTCTATTAAAATGCAAATAAACAATACTTTTCCCTACCCCCGGACCTCCAGGCATCCCAATTTAGGTATCAAATAACTATAGGGAAAACTTCTATCCTGTCATTCCACAGACATGTATTTTAGGTGTTTAAATTTATGAACAAATTATGAAAATGTCACTTTACCTTTGTTATTTGTAGCAAGCAGCTGGTCTGAAATGGTTCATGAAGTAATTTCTATAATCAGTAAGCCCAGTAAATTCCAAGAGGAACATAAAATATTAGCAGGCAAGGGGAGGAGGATTGAGAACATCTGAAATCTAAAATCTAGGTCTCACCAAGGACCCTGTGGTTTACATTTTTTGTAAGGATATCATATACTTTATACTATACAGCTAGATCCTATTGCTGTGTATTTGGGGCATGTATCTTTGGCTTAATATAATTAATAACCTGTACTCATGGGACAACTAGGTGGTTCAGTGGATAAAGTGTCTGACCTGCAATCAGTAAGACTCCTCTTCCTGAGTTCAGATCTGGCCACCAACTGACCCTGGGCAACTCTTTTAACCTTCTTTCCTTCCATTTCCTCATCCTCAGTCAAATGAGCAGAAGAAGGAAGTGGCAAATTACTCCAGTATCTTTGCCAACTATCCTCCAATAGGGTCATGGAAAGTCAGGCACAACTGAAAAAATGAACAAATAACAATATACACAGAGAGAAAGGACTGCTGGAAATCATGAACGAGATCAAGCCAATAATTTAAAATATAATAATAATAATAATAATAACTTTTTAGTATTTAGTGAATTAACAAGAGGGTAATTTAATTAAAAATCAGTGGTCTACTTGGTAAACAATGTGGAATACAACATCGAAATACATTTTCTCCAATTATTTTAAATACATTTTTAGATATAATATACCTAGAACTAAGTTCAACATTTAACTATCTTAATTCTAATATATAGGTAGTGATTAAAAGAAATATTCTGTATTACAACAGCTCCTTCCACCTGAGAACTACAAAAATCTCCCCATATTATTTCCTTAAAACTCTCCTTCCCTGGGAAGTAGGTAGGTGGTAAAAATGACTATGCTTACCTATGAAATATAGTCTCATAGAGAGGTTAAATGATTTTTTTTCTTTGACTATAAAGTGAAATATCTAGACCAAAGATATGTGACAAAATGCAGACTTCCTGTCTTTTTCTTCAAAATCTTATCTTTCCTCAATTTGCTCACCACAGTGAAAAAAAAAATCCACTCCTCAGATGATTCATCATGGCATTAAAGTGAGTCTTGGTTCAAACAGGGCTGGAGTAAAAACTCTGACAGGAGCTGCCAAACTGAAAAGGTTTCAAGTACTCAGGAATGAGTCGACTATTGATCTTCTGAGGACTACTCTAGCTAAGTTTAGAGATGGTAATATATAGGAAGTGGGCCATTACCTGTGGCATTTTTTTTTATTTTGACCACTACAAAATATGAAATAATATAAATGAATGAGTGAATAAAGCATTTTAAAAATACTTATTATGTGCAAAGTCCTGTGCGAAATACTAGGGATACAAGTGAACAAATGAGTTAGTCCCGGTCTCAAAAAGCTCACATTCTAAAGGGAGAGGGAATATAATAATTGAAAAATTTTAGCTGCAAATCAGATAGAAATTCCCATTGTCCTTAAGGTTTAGTGGTGAAACAGATACTAGTGCTTCTTTTTTTAATGTCGTTTTCACTAACATAATCATTTATCAGTTTCTGATGCTGAACCACTTGACACTGCCAATACTGACTCTTCCAAGAATTTCATTCTCAGGATGAAAGCTGTGGACACTAATCTCAAAGCATGGCTAGTTGTTTAGTTTTTTCATCAGAGTTTAAGAGGAAAGCTGATGAGAGTTGTTTGACTTACCTAATACATTATGCTTCCTCTTTATCTCTCAGAGTGCCTTGTTCCTTTCTCTAAGCTGTCTTGTCTATATGTGGGTGGCAATTGATTGTTAATTAGTGGAAAGCCTGCCCCTTATGTACTGAAGTCCCCTTTGATGGTAGAAGAACAAACCTAAGAGTGGATAAAAAGCATTACTAATCCTGTGGAAAGAGGGTACTTCTACTATTTCTACTACCAGGGTTCTTATGCTTATTTCTTGTTAGTGAAAGTCGGTCAGCAACTGTTGATGGTTATAATGAAGACGGTAATTGAAAAAAATTATCCATTTTATACCTAACTCTCCTCCCTGTTTTTTTTTTTCATGGATTGCTCACATATGCATAACTATGATAAGCAATATGTTCCATATCCTTCTAATTTTCTTGTAACATTTCTTTTATATCTAGATCATGTATCAATTTTGACATTATTTTGGTAAATGGTGAATGATATTGGTCTTTGCCTGACATGTTACATTGCTTTCCAGTTTTCCCAAATTTTTTTAACAAAATAACCAATTATTATTCTAAAACCTTATATTTTTACTTGTGAAATACAAGGTAATCATATTAATTTGCTGCTGTAAATTATATATCAACTATGTTCTCTTGTGCCCTCTCCCCCTTAACATTGGCTGCAGAATTTGGCATTTGAAGTAGGTCCAGTTGTTTGGGGGCACTGCTATTCCCAAGGTTCTTAGGCTCACAATTATGAAGTATCTTCATCAGGATCTGAGGGAAGATGGTAGATGATAGTGATGATTTGAATTACTTGACCCATATGGCTTCAGATCTTTCTCTTAGGATAGATACCTTGCTCATTCTACTGCGCTAGTTTGCTTGCCCTATGAATGGCAATTTTTTGGTAGTTGTGTTCCCATATGTAACAATATAGAAAACCCAGTAGAATTTAAGTTGCTTGAGGGGAGAGTCTATTTTGTTTTTGTCTTTGTAAACCTAATAAACAGCACAGGATCTGACCCATAGTGAGCATTCAAAAATTCTTCATTTGTAATTTGAAATAGTGAATTAAGATGAATAATGTCTAGCTGTATAGTAGTCAATCTAGACAGGCATTTAAAAAAAAAAACTTTTACAGTTTTTCATAATATCAACACTGTTTCTGACTTTAAACTCTCAATGACAGGGAAAATTCCCTAACTGTTAGCTACTACTCTAGGTCTTTTAAATATTAATACTGGAATTAGATACTTGGTTCATATCTAAAATGAAATGAGTCAAAGCAACAGGACAGAGCACCTTAATTTTCTTGGCTAATTCAGTTCTTATATTTCAGTTAGACATGGCCAATAACTCCATTGCAGACAGTATTTTTTAAAACAAAGATTGGCTATTACTTTGTCCATAGTAACATCTAGCATTTATGAACACTTTAAGATTTGCAAAATGCTTTTAAACTTATCTCATTTACCCTAACAATTCTAGGTAGTTATTATCCCCATTTTGTAGATGATAAAATGGAGACAGAGCTTTCAATGATTTGCTCAGGGTCATCCAGCTGGATAGTCTCTGAGAGTAGATTTGAACTCAGTTTTTTTTTTCACTTGTCTTCCAATACTTTTCACTTCATCACTTAGCTACTGGTTATAGTTTCTTTTTTTTTATTAAAGCTTTTTATTTGTATTACATATATATGGGTAGTTCCCCAACATTGATCTTTACAAAGATTTCCATTACAAATTTTACCCCCAGTCCCCTCCCCTCCCCTACATGGCAGGAAGTCCACTACATGCTAATAATGTTGAAATGCTTGAGAAGTTATGCAAGAAAAATGCTATCTACAAGAAAAAAAAAAAGAATCCAAGAAAGGCAACTCAATGCAAACAAATGTCAATAGAGATCCTGAAAATGTTACGTTGTGGTCCATATTTCATTTCCCTCTCTCTGGGTGTATATGGTTTTCTTCAGTGAACAATTGGAACTGGTTTGAGACAATTCTTTGTTGCAGAGAGCCATGTCCATCAGAATTGATCATCATGTAATACTGTTGTTGCTGTGTATGATGATCTCCTGGTTCTGCTCGTTTCACTCAGCATCAGTTCATGCAAGTCCCTCCAGGCCTCTCTGAAATCGTCCTGCTGGTCGTTGCTTACAGAGCAATAATATTCCATAACATTCATATACCATAATTTATTCAGCCACTCTCCAATTGATGGGCATCCCTTCAGTTTCCAGTTTCTAGCCACCACAAAAAGGACTGCCACAAACATTCTTGCACAGGTGGGTCCCTTTCCCTCCTCTAAGATCTCTTTGGGATATAGGCCCAGTAGAAACACTGCTGGGTCAAAGGGTATGTACAGTTTGACAACTTTTTGGGCATAGTTCCAAATTGCTCTCCAGAATGGTTGGATCCGTTCACAGTTCCACCAACAATGTATTAGTGTCCCAGTTTTCCCACATGCCCTCCAACATTCATCGTTATCTTTTCCTGTCATTTTAGCCAATCTGACAGGTGTGTAGTGGTATCTCAGAGTTGTCATAATTTGCATTTCTCTGATCAATAGTGATTTGGAGCAACTTTTCATATGACTAGAGATGGTTTTAATTTCATCATCTGAAAATTGTCTCTTCATATCCCTTGACCACTTATCTATTGAAGAGTGGCTTGAATTCTTATATATATGAGACAATTCTCTCTATATTTTAGAAATGAGGCCTTTATCAGAACCATTAAATGTAAAGATGATTTCCCAATTTGATGCTTCCCTCCTAATCTTGTCCGCATTTGTTTTGTTTGTACAGAAACTTTTTAACTTAATATAGTCAAAATTATCCATCTGGTGTTCAATTAGGAGTTCCAGGTCTTCTTTGGACATAAATTTGTTCCATCTCCACAGGTCTGAGAGATAAATTATATTACGTTCCTCTAACTTGCTTACAAAGTCCCTCTTTATATCTAGATCATGAACCCATTTAGATCTTATCTTGGTATGTGGTGTTAGGTATGGGTCAAGCCCTAGTTTCTTCCACACTAGTTTTCAATTTTCCCAGCAGTTTTTGCCAAATAGTGAGTATTTATCCCAAAAGCTGGGGTCTTTGGGTTTATCGAATACTAGATTGTTAAGTTTATTGCCTAGATTGCCTGATATCCTATCCTGAGCCACTGATCGACTGCTCTATTTCTTAGCCAGTACCAAACGGTTTTGATGACCGCTGCTTTATAATATAGTTTTAGATCTGGTACAGCAAGGCCACCTTCATCTGCCTTTTTTTTTCATTAATCCCCTTGAAATCCTTGACCTTTTGTACTTCCAAATGAACTTTGCTACTATTTTTTCTAGATCTGTAAAATAATTTCTTGGGAGTTTGATTTGTATGGCACTAAATAAGTAGATTACTTTGGGTAGTATTGTCATTTTTATTATGTTCGCTCTGCCTACCCATGAGCACTTAATATTTTTCCAATTGATTACGTCTGATTTTATTTGTGTGGAAAGTGTTTTGTAATTTAGTTCGTATAGTTCCTGACTTTTCCTTGGCAGATAGATTCCCAAATATTTTATCCTATCATCTGCTATTTGGAATGGAATTTCTTTTTGTATCTCCTGCTGCTGAACTTTGTTAGTAATATATAAGAATGCTGATGATTTATGTGGATTAATTTTGAATCCTGCAACTTTGCTAAAGTTGTGAATTGTTTCTAGTAGTTTTTTAGTTGAGTCTCTAGGGTTCTCTAAGTATACCATCATGTCATCTGCAAAGAGTGATCATTTGGTTTCTTCATTACCTACTCTAATTCCTTTTATCTCTTTTTCTTCTCTTATTGCTAAAGCTAACATTTCTAATACAATATTAAATAGTAATGGTGACAGTGGGCATCCTTGTTTCACTCCTGATCTTATGGGGAATGGTTTTAGTTTGTCTCCATTACATATGATGCTTGCTGATGGTTTTAAATAGATGCTACTGATCATTTTAAGGAAAAGCCCATGTATTCCTATACTCTCTAGTGTTTTTAATGGGAAAGGGTGTTGGATTTTGTCAAAGGTTTTTTCTGCATCTATTGAGATAATCATATGGTTTTTGTTAATTTGGTTATTAATATAATTAATTATGCTGATAGTTTTCCTAATATTGAAC
>JAJPUD010009402.1:41575-75407 GCA_023553655.1 Myrmecobius fasciatus
GTAAGAAATGACCAACAGGAGGATTTCAGAGAGGATTGGAGAGACTTGCATGAACTGATGCTGAGTGAAATCAGCAGAACCAGGAGAACATTATACACAGTAACAAGACTATACGATGATCAGTTTTGATGGACATTGTTCTCTTCAACAATGATGTGATTCAAACCAGTTGTGCTGCGATGAAGTTAGTCATATACATCCAGAGAAAGGCCTGTGGGAACTGAGAGTGAACCACAACACAGCATTTTAACGCTTTCTGTGAATATTTCCATGCGTTCTGTTTTCCTTCTTAGGTTGTTTTTTTTCTTCTTCTCTTTCTGGATCTGATGTTTCTTGTGCAGTAAGATAACTGTATAGATATATATACATGTATTGTACTTGTCATATAATTTATCCTATCTAGCATGTATTGGATTGCCTGTCATCTAGGGGTGGGGGGCAGGGGAGGGAAGGGAAAAGCTTGGGAAAAAAAGTTTTTTTGCAAAGGTCAGGGTTGAAAGGTCACTCATATGTTTTGCAAACAAAAAGCTTTATTAAAAAAAATTTGCTGTGTATTCTCAGCTATTCTCTGGCTTCTTCCATATCAATCCCTTTGTGCACAGTTAACAAAGAGAGTAACAGAGAATTTATGTTTGGTCATTTTAAAAAATATAAAACAAAAATCAAGAATTAGACATAGCTTAAATAGAGAAATCATGCCAGTCAATCAATTATGACTTATTAAGCATGAATTATACGCTAAGTACTGTGTCTAGTGGTTGAGAATTTAAGAAATGTTTTCTGTGGATTGAAGATGAAACATACTACCCACCTCCTGATAGACTCAGAGTGAAAAGATTTCTTTTCTTTTCTTTTTTTTTTTTCTGGACATCATCAATATGGAACTTTTTCTTGCTTGATTATAAATATTTATTATAAGGGTGTTGTTTTTTTATTTTTCAAGGAGATGAGAAAGTGAAAAAATAAATTATTGTGAATTGAAATAAATTAAATTTAAAAAAGAAATGTATGCTAACTGAAAGAATAGAGGAAAAAACTAGGAATACAGTAGTTAAACCTTCATTCCTATCTCTTTATTGATCTCAAGGAGCAAGGGCAACCAATAGTTTCACTGCATTTCAGCCTCTTACCCATTCTTTGAATTTTGATGAGATGGAGTGGCAAAAATGGCTTTATCAAAATCATTACCTTTCCTTTCTTTCCAGTGTTAGACTCCATTCAAAAATAGCAGCTTATTCCTCCTTCAACTTAAACTCAATTTTGTGCTCAACCAGTGAACTCACTATTTTCCTTCCTGAGTCTTACAGCTTTTCCCTTCCAAGTCATATCATTATATTTCCCATAATTTCATGAAAACACAGTCTGGACTTAGTTATTATATATATAAATACAAAATATCTTAACTATATTTAATTAAATTGCCTGATAGAGCTGCATAGTCCAAGAAACACAATATTGCAGATTTTCCTTTCCATTTCTTTATTGCAATTATTTGATTTGGATTAACTAGATACACATAGCTCATCAAACTTTGTTAATAAGTAATAACACTATTGATTAATTGTAATTTCATACATTAGGAAATAGCATTTACTCTGAAGTTCCCATCTGCAATATAGAGAAGGCACTAGCTAATAAAAAAAAATATTGTTTATTTCTTTCAGCTACACTTATAGTAAAGAGGATAAGAATAAGGATACAAATATAAAACAGTAAATCACATTTAAGAAAAGCTATTTAATATACATGCCACCCTGAGGACTCAAATAATATTTGATAAATTGTTACCATTTCATTTTATAACTTTAATCAATACTCTATTAAATAATGTTACTTTTTATTTATTAAATTTGTCAATGAACTTTATTTTGTATTTTATTTTCATCTTTGCTATCTAGCCAAAATGCTACTGTCTATGTAGTTTTGAAATCATATGGAAAAGCCCACATGAAACTTTCATTAATCATAAATTTACTTTTGCTTTAAAAATACTCATCAAGGTAATAGGTGACCTAATTCATTTTTTTCAATTCCCTCTTTCAGTTCAGTAAATGGACAAAAGAGCCTAAAGCACTGAGCTGGACATTCTTATTTGCTCAAAGTAATAGCCTTTACAAAAGACCTTTAGACTGTGTCTTTCTGTTAATATTCTCACCCATTTTTATTTCTATTAGTGAATCATAGAATGATATCTTTTTCAAACCCCAATTGAATCATTAAATTGAAACAGTGTGACATATGCTTTCATTATTCAACTGTGCAGGATGGTGATGTTACTGCTCCCCATATCCCACCTCCCCTTTCTACATTTTTTTATTTTGAAAAGAAAATGTTGAGAATCAGTGTTGCAATCTGATTGTGCTCTATTAAGAGCTGTGGTATTAGTCTGTGACTATTTTGAGTCCTATTTTTATGTGGCCATCTTTATTTTTCTGCCAGACTTAAGCTAAAGGTACTAAGACATGAAAGAAATGTCTCTGGTTCAGGGCAACTGAGTCTTTATGTAGGAAGTGTCTCCACAGTGCTGCTAAAACAAATGTTTTGCTTAAATGAATATCTATGAACATGCATGAAGTTATAACATACATATTGAATATTTATAAAATCAATAAAAGTTTGGTATAGGGAGCTCCCTGCATGGAATTTGAATCAAAGCACACTGATACTTCTCTGCAACTTATAGACTTTGTGACTTGCTGGAAGCACTAAGAGTCAGGTCTTCCTAACATGAAAGTCAGCTCTTTGCCAGTTAGTCAGTCAGCATTTATTACTATGTGCTAGGTATTGTACTAAATACTGGTGACACAAAGAAAGGCAAAAGATATGCCCTGGAGGCAACTAGATGGGCAGTGGATAGAGCACTAGCCCTGAAGTCAGGAGGACCTGAGTTCAAATTTGACCTCAAATACAACACTTTCTACCTGTGTGACCCTGGGCAAGTCACTTAACTTTAGTTGCTGCAGAGAAAAAAAATGCCCTGATCTCAAGGAGTTTGCAATCTAATAAAAGAGAAAATGTACAAAAACAAAAACAAAACTTATGTACAGATAAAGCATATATGGGATAAATTGGATTTAATCAATAAAGAAAAGGCTAGGCCAGAATTTAGAAAGATTTGGAAAGACTTCCGGTAGACATTGGATGTTAGCTGCATCTTAACAGGTAGAGATGAATCTGGAGAATATTCTGGGCATGAATACAAGATATGTTGAATACTTTTGGACCAGTAAAAATGGCTGGAGTGAGGACGTGGAGTGTCTTCCCTGAGGGATAGCAAGGAGGCTTGTGTCAGTGAACTAAAAATTACTTGGAGGAGAGGAAGTTGTTATTTGTCCTTCATTCTCAAAGACAAGCATGACTTCAGGGAGCTGATGTCATGAAGTGACTTGGATTTAAGTGAGGGAGGGCTGGACAAGGTCACCTGCCTCACTTTCCCCTTCAGAGTCATCTGGGTCCAGTGGTTAGACATAGATTAAGACACTGGAGAGGACCCTGGATTCAGGGGAAAATGAGGTGGGTGTAACGTATAAGAAGACTTGGAAAGGTGAGAGGAAGGCTATGAAGGGCTTGAATTTTATATTTTTATATTTTATGTGAGGTAGTAGAGATCTGTAAGAATTTATTTTACATCTCTAAGTCTCTCTCCCTCTTCTCTCTCTGTCTCTCTGTCTCTCTCTTCTTTCTCTCTATCCCTCTCTGTCTCTCTGTCTCTGTGTGTGTGTCTTTGTGTTTCTTTCTCTCTCCTTTCTCTCTCTCTGTTTCTCTCTCTGTCTTTCACCTTTTTTCTCTCTCTGTCTCTGTCTCTCCTTTCTGTCTCTTTCTGTCTGTCTCTCTCTCTCTGTTTTTCTCTCCTTTCTCTTTGTGTATCTGTCTCTTTTTTCTCTACATGTATGCATGTGTGTATGAAAATTTGGTCACACCTGGGCTTTATACTTTAGTGTAGGATGGACTAGAGTGGGAAAAGACTTGCAGCAGGAAAACCAACTAGTTGGCTGTTGTAATTGCCCAGACTAGTTCTGGAGTTAGGTAGATCTGAGTTCAAATCCAGATTCAGATACATATTACCTGTGTAACTTAATGGCTACTTACCTCAGTTTTCTGAACTATAAAATGGGAATACTAACAGCTCCTACCTCACAGGTTTTTTTTTTTAAATCAAATGAAATAATATTTGTAAAAATTCTAAGCATAGTGCTTGACATGTAGTAGATGCTATATAAATAATTACTCCCTCCCCATTGCTTTGGCAGACTTGAAGTGATGAGGACTTACCCCAGGATGGTGGCAGTGTCAGAGGAAAGATGCTAACTCTGGATGCCACATGCAGTATATGCAAATATATGTAACTATATTATGCATAATATATTTATATAGTCCTATATTGTGAGAATATTTAATAATAACCCTATTTTTAGAAGTTAGTGAATTGGGGGCAGAGCCAAGATGGCGGAGTGAAAAGGTGACTTTCTGCCTCTCCTCTGATCTTCTCTCAAATCAACAATAAAATAAGGCTCTGAACTGATCTTCAAGTCAACGAACTCAGAAATATTTGGGCACGGCTCTCTGGAGAACTTCATATCAGGTCTGACTCTGACAGAGAGATAAATAGAGGACTCCTGTGTAGGCCGGAAGTGAGGGTGGGACTCAGCTCAGCTCATCCTGGCAGAAATTCCAAACTCTAAACGCCAAATTCCAAACACCTGGAGTTTATCTGAGGCACTTGGGACACTCTGCCCTGATTGGGGGCAGGCATTCTGTCAGAATTGCTTTGTTTAAGGAGTAATTCGGACTTAGTCCTAGCCCCCACCGGCCCAGCACCTTAAGTTGACTAGCCGAAGTGCCCCAGGGCAAAGCTTTTCAGCCGCCATTTTTTTCCCCTACCTTAAAGAGATATCCATGCTGTCTAAAAAAAATGAAGAAGCAAAAGAGAGCTCTCACCATAGACAGCTTTTATCAAGGCAAAGAAGCATTGACCCCAGATGCTGAGGTTCCTTTAGATAAAATACCAGAAGGTATTAAAGACCATCACTGGTCACTTTTTCAAAAGGCCTTTCTGGAAGATTGCATAAAGAACCTCAAAAGAGAGCTGGATTGAAAAAAAGAATCTAAACACTATCTTCCAGGAAATCCTGAAAGAAAAATAGAAAAATCAGGGGAAAGGAGTAAAAACAGGGGGAGGGGATCTAAAGGGTGGAGTATTGTTTGGGGGAGGGGTCATCAAAAGCAAAGTACTGAGGAGGGGGGAAGGGAGAAAGGGGAAAGGAAAGGGGAAAACATAACTTGGGTAAATAAGATGGCAGGAAATAAAGAATTAGTTATTCTAACTGTGAATGTGAATGGGATGAACTCTCCCATAAAGTAGAAGCGGATATCAGACTGGATTCAAAACCAGAATCCCACAATATGTTGTCTACAAGAAACACATCTAAAACATAGTGACACATATAGGATGAAGGTGAATGGCTGGAGCAGAAAATATTATGCTTCAGGTGAACAAAAAAAAGCAGGGGTAGCAATCCTTATCTCAGATCAAGTAAAAGCCAAGATAGGTCTAATCAAAAGAGATAAGGAGGGAAACTATATTTTATTAAAGGGTACCATAGATAATGTAAGAATATCTATACTAAATATATATGCCCCAAGTGCAATAGCACACAAATTCCTAGGGGAGAAATTAAGAGAGATGAAAGAAGAAATAGATAGGCAAACTATACTAGTGGGGGATCTCAACCTTGCTCTCTCAGAATTAGATAAACCAAACCACAAAATAAAGAAGAAAGAAACTAGGCAGACAAACCAATTGTTAAAAAAATTAGGTATGATAGATCTATGGAGAAAGTTGAATGGATACAGTAGGGGGTTCACTTTTTTCTCAGCAGTCCATGGAACCTATAAAAAATTGACCATGTATTAGGGCATAAAAACCTCAAAATCAAATGCAGAAAGGCAGAAATAGTAAATGCATCCTTTTCAGATCATGATGCAATGAAAATCACATGCAATATAAGGTCAGGAGAAAATAAACCAAAAGTTAATTGGAAATTAAAAAATCTAATCCTGAAGAATGAATGGGTGAAAGAGCAAATCATAGACACAATCAATAATTTCATCCAGGAGAATGACAATAAGGAGACAACATACCAAAATTTGTGGGATCCCGCCAAAGTGGTTATAAGGGGCAATTTTATATCTCTAGATGCTTACTTGCATAAAATACAGAAAGAAAACATCAACAAATTGGGCTTATTATTAAAAAAAAAACTAGAAAAAGAACAAATTAAAAACCCTCAATTAAATACCAAATTGGAAATTCTAAAACTAAAAGGAGAAATTAATAAAATTGAAAATAAGAAAACTATTGAGTTAATAAATAAAACCAACAAAATAGATAAGCCTTTAGTTAATTTGATAAGAAAAAGGAAAGAGGAAAATCAAATTGTTAGTCTCAAGAATGATAAGGGAGAACTTTCCTCCAATGAAGAGGAAATTAGAGCAATAATTAGGAGTTACTTTGCCCAACTTTATGCCAGTAAGTTTGATAATCTAAATGAAATGGAGGAATATCTACAAAAATATAAATTGCCCAGCTTAACAGAAGAGGATATAAATTATTTAAATAGTCCCATATCAGGAAAAGAAATAGAACAAGCTATTAACCAACTCCCTAAGAAAAAATCTCCAGGGCCAGATGGATTTACATGTGAATTCTACCAAACATTCAAAGAACAATTCATTCCAATACTACACAAACTATTTGAGAAAATAGGGACAGAAGGTATACTGCCAGAATCCTTCTATGAGACCAATATGGTGCTGATAGCTAAACCAGGTAGTGTGAAAACAGAGAAAGAAAACTATAGACCAATTTCCCTAATGAATATTGATGCAAAAATTTTAAATAAGATATTAGCAATGAGATTACAGAAAGGCATCCCCAGGATAGTACAATATGACCAAGTAGGATTTATACCAGGGATGCAGGGCTGGTTCAATATTAGGAAAACTATCAGCATAATTAATTATATTAATAACCAAATTAACAAAAACCATATGATTATCTCAATAGATGCTGAAAAAGCCTTTGATAAAATCCAACACCCTTTCCTATTAAAAACACTAGAGAGTATAGGAATAAATGGGCTTGTCCTTAAAATGATCAGTAGCATCTATTTAAAACCATCAGCAAGCATCACATGTAATGGAGACAAAATAAACCATTCCCAATAAGATCAGGAGTGAAACAAGGCTGCCTACTGTCACCATTACTATTTAATATTGTATTAGAAATGTTAGCTTTAGCAATAAGAGAAGAAAAAGAGATAAAAGGAATCAGAGTAGGTAATGAAGAAACCAAATTATCATTCTTTGCAGATGAAATGATGGTATACTTTGAGAACCCTAGAGACTCAAGGAAAAAAACTACTAGAAACAATTCACAACTTTAGCAAAGTGGCAGGATTCAAAATTAATCCACATAAATCATCAGTATTTTTATATATTACCAACAAAGTTCAGGAGCAAAAGATACAAAAAGAAATTCCATTCCAGATAGCAGATGATACGATAAAGTTTTTGGGAATCTATCTGGCAAGGAAAAGTCAGGAACTATACGAACTAAACTACAAAACACTTTCCACACAAATAAAATCAGACGTAATCAATTGGAAAAACATTTAGTGCTCATGGGTAGGCAGAGCGAACATAATAAAATTGACAATACTACCCAAACTAATCTACTTATTTAGTGCCATACCAATCAAACTCCCAAGAAATTATTTTACAGATCTAGAAAAAATAGTAGCAAAGTTCATTTGGAAGAACAAAAGGTCAAGGATTTCAAGAGGATTAATGAAAAAAAAAAGGCAGATGAAGGTGGCCTTGTTGTACCAGATCTAAAACTATATTATAAAGCAGCGGTCATCAAAACCGTTTGGTATTGGCTAAGAAATAGAGCAGTCGATTAGTGGCACAGGATAGATTATAAGTACAAGCTAGGCATTAACCTTAACAATCTAGTGTTCGATAAACTCAAAGACCCCAGCTTTTGGGATAAATACTCACTATTCGGCAAAAACTGCTGGGAAAATTGCAAACTAGTGTGGAAGAAATTAGGGCTTGAACCATACCTAACACCACATACCAAGGTAAGCTCTAAATGGGTTCAAGATCTAGATATAAAGAGGGACTTTGTAAGCAAGTTAGAGGAACGTAATATAATTTATCTCTCAGACCTGTGGAGATGGAACAAATTTATGTCCAAAGAAGACCTGGAACTCCTAATTGAACACCAGATGGATAATTTTGACTATATTAAGTTAAAAAGTTTCTGTACAAATAAAACTAATGCAAACAAGATTAGGAGGGAAGCATCAAATTGGGAAATCATCTTTACATTTAATGGTTCTGATAAAGGCCTCATTTCTAAAATATAGAGAGAATTGTCTCATATATATAAGAATTCAAGCCACTGTTCAGTAGATAAGTGGCCAAGGGATATGAACAGACAATTTTCATATGATGAAATTAAAACCATCTCTAGTAATATGAAAAGTTGCTCCAAATCACTATTGATCAGAGAAATGCAAATTAAGAAAACTCTGAGCTACCACTCCACACCTGTCAGATTGGCTAAAATGACAGGAAAAGATAACGATGAATGTTGGAGGGCATGTGGGAAAACTGGGACACTAATACATTGTTGGTGGAACTGTGAACGGATCCAACCATTCTGGAGAGCAATTTGGAGCTATGCTCAAAAAGTTGTCAAACTGTCCATAACCTTTGACCAAGCAGTGTTTCTCCTGGGCCTATATCCCAAAGAGATCTTAGAGGAGGGAAAGGGCCCCACATGTGCAAGAATGTTTGTGGCAGCCCTTCTTGTAGTGGGTACAAACTGGAAACTGAAGGGATGCCCATCAATTGGAGAGTGGCTGAATAAATTATGGTATATGAATGTTATGGAATATTATTGCTCTGTAAGAAACGACCAGCAGGACGATTTCAGAGAGGCCTGGAGGGACTTGAATGAACTGATGCAGAGTGAAACGAGCAGAACCGGGAGATCATCATACACAGCAACAACAGTATTACATGATGATCAATTCTGATGGACATGGCTCTCTGCAACAAAGAATTGTCGCAAACCAGTTCCAATTGTTCACTGAAGAAAACCATATACACCCAGAGAGAGGGATATGAAATATGGACCACAATGTAACATTTTCATTATCTCTATTGACATTTGCTTGCATTGTGTTGCCTTTCTCTAATTCTTTTTTTTTCTTGTAGATAGGATTTTTCTTGTATAACTTCTGAAGCATTTCAACATTATTAACATGTAGTGGACTTCCTGCCATCTAGGGGAGGGGAAGGGACTGGGGGTAAAATTTGTAATGGAAAGCTTTGTAAAGATCAGTGCTGGGGATCTACCCATACATATGTTATACAAATAAAAAGCTTTAATTAAAAGAAAAAGAAGTTAGTGAATGGTGGCTTTCCTCTCTCTCTCTCTCTCTCTCTCTCTCTCTCTCTCTCTCTCTCTCTGTGTGTGTGTGTGTTTGTGTCTGTCTCTCTATATATATATTTATATCCATATCTATATCTATATAATGGGAAAAAGTTGGTTCTGAAAGCCTTTCTGGGCTTTGGAAACATTTTAAAGTCCATGATTATTTAAATTTCACAGCATAGCATTATTCTTTCTGTTTCCTTTTTTTTTCTTTCTTTTTTCTGTATTTCTTTATTTTTCTATTCTTTCTTTTTGTTTTAATATTTTTGTTTTCCTTATTATATGTAAAACCTTTTTTACATTTGTTTTTAAAATTTGGATTTTCAGATTCTTCCCCTTCCTTCTCCTCTCCTCCTATTGAGAGCTGGATCCTTGTAATGTTGTGCATTTATTTCCATGAAAGTCATGTTGCAAAAGAAAGCATAGATATATGTCTACCCCCAAAAAAATCCTCAAGAAAATGAAAGAAAAGTAGGCTTCGGTCTGAAATCAATTAGTTCATTCTCTTTGTATTCTTTTGATCCTCTTTGTGGCATTTAATCCTTTTGTTAACTTGGATATAGTCATCTGTAGTGATTTTTATGATACTCTTTATCTTGATTTTCCTTTCTGGTATGAAAGGCTTGCTGAGATCCTTTCAGGTCTGCTTTTCATCTTGATATTCACCTTCAGCCAAGTCTTAACTGTGATTCTAAGAAACTATAACATGGGCAGGAGGCATATCCTGGTAATCCATCTCAACAGATGGTCTAAATCAGGTTTAGAGTAATGGGTAGATTGTAAACCTGTTGGTGAATTTGTGGGTTATCTATCCAAATTATGTGAAGACTTCCCTCAATAAAATGGGCCAGTGAAAACAATTTGCTCCAATGGCCATGAAGACTGCTGAAGAAGTCTCTTGACAGCTTGGTCAGATATTGAAGATACCAAGGTCATTCACCCCACCACCAGTTATTTTGACTTTTATCCTACTACTCGACTCTGATGACTCAGGAAGAGAGAATGAGGCTGATGGCTATTTCTCAATTTCCTTTATGATTATCCATATCATGTCCTTTAACCCTTCTCTTCTCTATATACTTGTTCTCAGTGTCTCATCATGTTCCATTATTCAATTTAAGTCTTTATGCAAAAAACTCATACACATATATATCTGAATGAATTTGATAAATGTCATTGGTACACAAAGTTGGAAATGAACAATAATACGCAATTGCTAGAGCCATACACAAGAACAACATTCTCATCATATGTGGGGTTCCTACCCATCTATCCATCTATCTATCTATCTGTCTCTCTGTCTGCCTGTCTGCCTATTTATCTATCTGATCAGAGAGAGAAAATATTGGACTATAAATATAGAAATATATACATCTTTTCCCTTAAAGATTGTTAGATTAGGGATATGATCTGATTGCTTTGCCATTTGGGAGGGAAAGGGGACCCAAATACTATGTCTAAGGTTTGATCTCTCTCCATGTAATACCAGTTATATAGTAAATAAATAGCAAAAACAACCCCCAAAATTATCTAAATTATAGCAAAACAGAAATCAGAGAAGATATACAAGACAATACAGTGTGAAGGAGTTCTTTTATTGGGAGTGAGGTAACAGCTCAATCAAAAGGAAGTGTCCTGGATCTCACCCAAGAGGAAAATCCCAGATGTCTTTAGTATAGCAAGCTAAGAATAGAGACATGATAGATAGATATAGAGATATCCTCTCTCATGTCTTCTCAAAGTCTTTACTTTCATCAACCTGAAATGGAGTCAGTCTTTTTCATCTTTTCTTGAAACTGAAAACCAGGTTCAAACAATTCTGGAAGCTTGATTATTTTCTGATAGGGATTGGCAAGAACTGAAGTCCTGTCTCTTCTCTGATCAGGTCCATCCCTCCCCTCACATAGAGCAGGACCTTCATCTCCACCAATAAGGAGAAAGCCCCATTTCAATTACCTTTCCAATAATTCCAATTCAGGTATTACAATTCTCAAAGCCTCTGACAACAGGTTTTGAGACTTTTCTATTATGACATTCTGCCTGTTCAATTATCCTTTTTTACATTTTGACAGATTATACTTTAGTTTAAAAATCAACTTAAGCATAAAATGCGGGAACTATGGGTAGACAACATGTTTTTTTTTTCCTGGAAAAATTCAGGAGTTTAATTCATCACAAACTCAACATGAATCAACTGTATTATTTACCAGCCAAATTAAGCTAATATAATCTTGTGTAACATTAAGGGAAGCATAAAGCTTTGGAATAAAGAGATGACATTCTTTTTGTACTTTTTAAAATCTAGATATATTTTAAATACCACAGTTTAAAAACGATATTAATAAACTAGAGAGCATCCAGAGAAAGACAGCTAGGATGATAAAGGCTTGAAAGCTCTCATGGGAGGACTGTTTGAAGGAACTTGGGATGTTTAGCTAAAAGAAAATGAGATTCAGATTTTGTCTAGGTATTTGAAGGTCTGTTGTGTGAAAGAGGGATTAAATTTTCTCTATTTGTCCCTAGAAGGCAGAAAAATATGTACTATATCTATATGTGTGTGTGTATAAATGTATATCTATCTATCTATCTATATCTATATCTATATCTATATCTATACGCATGTGTAAGAAACATTCTTGGAAGATTTTGGTTTTACATACATACATATACACATATGTGTGTATAAAACTAGCAAAGAGACAGTTAAGCTTCATACCAGAAATAAAACCCTTCAAAACAAAGTGAAATGGGAAAGCTTGAAAAGTGTAGCCTTACACTTTTTTTTTTGCTGTTATTGTGTTTCATTTGGGTTTTCTTGGCAGAGATACTAGCATGGTTTGTCATTTCCTTCTCCAGCTCATTTTGCAAATGAGGAAACTGAGGTAAACAGGGTTAAATGACTTGACCAGAGTAAAACAGCTAGTAAATGTCTATGCTAGACTTGGACTCTGGTTCCCAGGCCAGTTCTCTCTGAACTATGGCACTATCTAGCTGGCTTCCTCTCTGCACTATATTATAATGTGACTACCTGTGATGTGAATTGGATTAGATAAGCAGCAGGGGTACCTATAAACTCTCAAAATTATATTTCATGATTCTGTGAATAAATTAACTTTATCAAATAGAAATTCAATGAACTTAACTCTTTTTGCATTTTTTGGATATAGGACCAATAATTTGAAGTGACTCCTCATCCACTTAAGTCACTAGATTCTCATTTTCCTTCCTTCTAGTAGATAAAGTTTTGGGTCTAGACATGGAAATCTGAATTCAAAGTCTACCTCTGATACTCACTATTCTGATGTCATGGTCTTCTTTGAGCACAAAGGACAAATAGCAAAAAAAATGAGCATAATATTAGAATCTACTTCCACAGTTGTGATGATTAAACAAAATAATATTTATGAAGCACATATAACAATGTGTGACACTAGGTATTGTAAATGCTTCTATCATTTTCTGATTAAGTACTACTTTTTCCCTTTTTGAAATTAATTTGCATTGATTTGTATATGCTTTCTATTTACTTATATGTATTCATATTATTCCCCATACATAGTAAATCACTGAAGTAATTTCACATTTTGATTTATTAAAAGATTGAGGCAGTTTCATTTTTTGTCTTTTTCTCCATATAACTGGCCTACCTCCTTTTCTGGTCATACATATCACTTTTCATGTATAAGCCATTACTATTAATATAATGCAGCCTGTTCCCATCCACTCTGCATCTTCTTAATGATTCCAGGGGACTCATTTCTGTAGTTAAAGAAAGTTCTTTCCATCTGCTTCTAAGTCTTCAATTACTTTTCCCATGAAATGTATGCCATGCTTAAGTGTCACTGGGTCATTGTTTCAGGAAGAGCTTTAAAGTACAGTGATTAAAGGGAATAATGTCATTTCCACTAAAGCATCCTGGGCACATTTGATTTGTATTATACTAAATTCACAAGTCACTGTTCTCTTTCTTGGTGAAGTATGTTTTCTAATTTTTAAGCAGAACTATGATGAGATTTGTGAACAGAGACAAGATACCTAATAAGTCATGGAAAAGCTCATGGAAAGTTATTCAACTCTTCACTTTGGCTAAATTTAGTTAGAAGTCAAGAAAAAGGGAAGTTAGAAGGGGAATAGGCACATTTTAAACTTGTTTTTTGAAGACCAAATGGATTATTCCAGAGGAAAAAAAATCAATTTGGGTTAGGAATTATCTGATTTGGCTTTATATGCTGGTGAAATGACTAACACAACTATTTCTTTACTGTGGGTTGTAGAAGCAGTGGACATTTTTAGAGGCTCTCAATGTTCAGAATTTTCACTTTGATTTTTTTAGTTCTTGTAATCATTGTCACTGTCTCTAGAAAAGTCGATTCAGCACAGTAATATAAAATAACAAGCAAGTAAAGAAACTGGTCTCCCACTTCTTCTCCCACTTTCTGCTTTTTTCCCCTTATGAAGTATTTATTTTCTAATGCCATTCTCTTAGGGGTTGATTGTGACCCATGTTGACCTATGGAAGTGTCAACCTACTTACAGTAAAAAGTATTGTACATTATTTTTACTGCAAAGTAATCATGTTACACCATTCAGATTGTTTGGCTCTTTTGTTGTTTGGTTGAGTTTCAAAGGGAAATTCAACTGATTAAATATTTCCCCCCAGCTTTGGCTATAGCAACACATACTATGTAGAAACATTCTTGGAAGGTTTTGATCTTACCTTGTAGCTGAAACAACCATCTGTAGTCCCTCAGCATGGTGGCACAATTGTCAGTCTTTTCAACTGGGCCATGGCTGATTGGTTTGAATAAATGCCAAAGCATCTTCATTTTCTCCCTTACAGTAAATTCTTTTCCATTCCTCCACCCCTCTAATTCTAGGATATTGCCTACTTATGCCCTAATTTTTCTCACCTTATTTTCTCTTTATTTCTTTTCTTATATTTTTCCTATAGATAAACTCTCATTATTTCAAGGATATAACTTCAATATTTAATTATAAATTTAAACAAATCTTTCTGTGAAACATGGGGCAAAGAAAAGAAATATTGGTAAACTTTTCCAAGTTGAGATTGATCTCAATACAATATTTCGATATCAGGTTATTTTTAACTAAAAGAATAACTATCTCCTGATTTTGATTTAGTAGGCTGAGAGGTCATGAGGGAATTCTGATTTCAATTATTTCTACTGTTCTCCTTTCACTTGGGATCATAGACATTCTCTGGTGAGAATCACAATTATTTTCTCTTCTGCTGAAGGAAATACAACAACACTTTTTTATAAAGTACATTTTATTACTGTATTCTTTCTTTGCATCTTAATCAATTCCACTATTGGATTGAATATTTCTTTGTGAAAGGCAGCAATTAAGCAAAAACATCCAATATACCTGAATACGTAGAGTGATAATTGCAATATTCTGCTCTAATAGTCCCTCATCTCTCATTAATGAAAGAGGAGATATATTTCATTATCTTTACTCCAAGACTTGCACTTTTTTTTAATTGCTCACAGTTAAATTCCTTTTACTGGACTTCTTCATTTATATTGCTGTAGTTACTGAGATAGTGTTCTCTTGGGCCTCATTTTCTTTACGTAACTTTGTACAAATCTTCCCAGACTTTTTAAAAATCTTTATATTCATAATTTCTTACTGCAGGATAATATTCCATAACATTCTCATGCTGGAGTGTCATGTTGGTTAATTAGCCAGCTTCTGAGTCATAGAAAGCTACACTCAAGTCCTGGTTCTGGATTATTTGGGTTTGGACATTGGGTAATATTATGTAGTAAATACTTAGCATTCTGGGTCATTCCCTCAAGTTTTAATTTGTAGAGTATCATTAAAGGGAATTTCTTCATATGAAAGTTCTATATACAAATAAAGTCACAGATCAATTCCATATTCAAGGAGTATATATTTTATTTTACCCATTTCTCAGTTAATAAGTAGTTACTCAGTTGTCAATAATTTGCTAAGAAGAATGTGGCACTATTTTGAAATATATTGAATCTTTGTTTCTGTCTTCAACTTCCTTGGTTTGTGTGTATACACATACATGATCATATACATCTAATCTTGACAATTAATGTTGTAATGAATTAAGTGCTAGGTCTGGACTCAGGAGGACCTGAATGCAAATATAACTTATAACTGTATAAATTCACACTGTCTATGTGATACTGGACAAGTCACCCAAACTGTTTGCTTCAGTTTTCTCAATTAAAATAAAAATGGGGATAATATCTTCCTAACAGGGTTGTTGCAAAGATCAAATGAGATAATACTTGTAAAAAGTTGTTAATATAGTGTATGTATGTATTAGGTGTTAGAAATGCTCATTCAGTTCCATCACATAAATGTCTACACAAAAAAACGTGTATGTATGTATATATACATATATATATGCATATATATATATACAAATATATATATATATATACACATACACATGTAAACATATGCGATTATATATATACACATATAATACACACATACAAGTTATCTCAAAAGTTTTAGTGCAGTTTTAAGTTTTAATATATTAAACTATTATACACATGGGCCTCTTTATATAATCATGTATAACATATAATACATAGATAAATATATGAAATATTGTGCATCATGTGTGTCAATATTATATATGCATATATATACATAAGTACACATGTATTTGTGTGTATACACATGCAAACAATAGATATATGTATACATACATATATACACATATTTAGTGAGACCCCTGAGTCAAGAACTTAAATGGATTAGTTCCTTTTCTTGCCTCAGTAGAAATTGAAATTTGGAGCTTTTGAACTGGATTCATTGATAGTGATACAATATGCTTAGCCTTTCTATAAACTCTTTAACATTAACTAGTAGCATCTTTTGTTATCTTTACAAATTTACAAGGTTAGAGATGAAAACACAGAGTTCTTTTAATTTGAATTTCTCTTATAGTTAGAATGTGTTTTCATGTGCTCCTTCATAATTTATGATTCTTCTTTTTTGAACTGTTTCATCTTTGATCACTTATTTACTGTGTCCATTTGCTATATATTTAGGATATCAGATTTTAATGTGATATTTCATTCAACTATATTTCCTACTCTACTGTTATTCTTCTAAAACTAACATATTAATTTTGCTTATTCAAGAGATTTTTAATTTTATGTAATTACAATTGTCTACTTATGAATGTTGCTTTAGTTGCTCTATTTGATGCATGCTATTTTTAAGCACTTTGGGTTTGTGACATTTTTGGCAAACAGCAACTTCATCATTCTGCCAATCATATAATCCCAAGAAAGCAGTTTTGTAAATCGTAAGGGATTATATAAATTGTGAGCTGTTACTTCAGTCCAAGTAATTATTTGACTAAAAACAGGGAGACTGAAATGAGCAAGAACTGGGAAAAAAAAAATCCATCCAGGAAGCTGGGTTGAATAGACTGCACCATTCATATGAATTCAGAAAATAGGGCTCAAATGTACTTAAATATAGTTGATATTATCGTAGTTAATGAGCTTTGCAGGTAGAATAAGGGTTATTCTGGTTGACCTCTCCTTTATTCTTTTGAAGTTTCACATTTTACTTTTTTGCAAGTTCATATGCTAAATATTTCAGGATATGACTAGATAATTCATGTATTCATTTCCCCTAGTTAGTCTCATGTAAAATATTCCCTTTTGAAATCTAATCCACTCAAATATTTAATTAAGCCACATGCATTTAGCTGTTATCTGGAGACATTCTCAGAAATCTGTTTATAAGATTATATTGCTTCTACAGTCTTCAGAAAGATAAGGAAATTAATTATCAAAAGACAATAACAAAGAATAGATAAACAAAAAAGATTAGATTTAGAGTTCCTGTTAGTATAATAGCAACATTTAGGGATTTTAGATACCATATAGTATACATGCACACGGAAGGTTTTCTTATGGAATAAACTAGTTCTTGATTTTGGCAACTTTGTTACAACCCTATGATGTCTGACAACTCTTAGAGTTCCATGATTCCTTGGGACAGGAAGGCACATCTTCAGAAATCTTCAGGAGTGTGATCTCAAAAGCATAGTATCAAATAACCGTTCAATAGCACTATTCCTTCTAGCTCCTTAGGCATTTCTAGGGGAAGGGCAACCAGGAGAGCACATAAATGTATACACCAAAGATATGTCCAGGACCTATAGCACCAGGTAGGTCCATGCTTCTTGTCTACAATACTTATCTGGCTTCTGTATTGTTCTTCCTTTTTTACAACTTTATACAAAACATGGATTACAAGGAGAGGTCTCCAGAAAATAAAACAAGCAGTACTTAGATTATTAGCTTTCCTTTAAATATACTGGCTAGAAGTAACCTGAAACATCTCACTCCTCTCAGCTAGATATTTTCTCTGTGGCAAAGACTGGTCTGATCACCAAAGAATATGCTCTTCATTCTGAATGATACGTCACTCTAATATAACTATGGTCACATTAATTTTTTTCAACACTTTTTCTCCCTCTGCCTCATAATCCCCCAAAAGCCATTATACACAATTGAAATTGGTTTTGTTACTTTGTATTCATACTTTAAGAGACTAAATTGGTAGAATTCTATCAAGGAAAAATGTTCTACATAAACATAATCTGTGCTTATGTGAATTTAAAACATTACTCATTTTTTTAAAGACTGAAAGAAAAAAAATTCAATTTTTCTAATGAACTGTCCTTTTGCTTTTCAAAAAAGTGATCTGATTTTTACTTTGTTATTATTCTATTTTGTATTATCAGTCCTTGCTTATTGATACTAATATTGTAAGTTACTAATTGTGTCTCATAAATATGCTTGAAACTATTAGTTCCAAAAGAATAAAATCCCTATTAGCATATGTGAGCTTTTTAAACTTGATGAACTTGAATCTATTAATCAAACTTGGCACTTGTCAATACCATTTTTTATCAAAATTTAAGTTGAGAGAGATGATTTTATGATTGTTTTCCAAATCTAGGTCACTGTATGTGATCAAATAAACTTTGTTCCTCTTTTATTCCCAAGAATTTTATTTAGGTTCTAACATGTAAGCAGAGGATGGGAAAATCAATGAAAACAATAACTGTTCAAGCAGAACATTCCTCTTATTTGCTATTTGATGCACTGATTATTTAGGATATTATTATTGTTTCCATTTTCTTCTGTATATTTTTTCTTGACTTCCATATATTGATTACCATTTGGTTATGTTGTAGTTTATAGAGGAAGTATTAACTATTTCTCCTTTTTGAATTTATTTATAATTTGTTTTTCAAATGAACATGGTCTATTTTTTTGTAAAGATAGCAGGGATGTCTGATGTATCTATCTGCTTCTATATGTATGTATGTATATATATATATAATATAAAATACACACACAGTTATGTTCTCATTCAGAAGTTGCTATAAATATTTAAATTCATTCACAGCTGGCTTAGCTCTATATTTTTCTTTTTAAAAAATCTTTGTTATAATTATCTAGCTCAGAGAAAACATTAAAATTCCTATATTTAGTACTATCTCCTATAGTTGGTGTTCTATTCTTTTACTTTTCCCAAATCAGTTAAATTGTTCTTTATGAAATTAAATACTGTCATTTGGCATTGTGTCATTTTCTAGGATTCCTTTCACCAGAATATTATTTTAGTGTTTATCTCATATGAGTCTCTTGAGTTTGTATTATTTTGGTTTTATTTGATATCATGACTATGAAGCCTGCTTTAAAATAAGATCACCTAAAGCACAGTCAATTTTATATTGGGATTTCATTTTCATTGTCTATGTTTTGTTTTTAAATGTTTCTTTCATGCAGCAGATCTTTGCATTTTTAATGATTGCTTTCTTTAATTTTATCATATTATTTAACCAGTCATAATTCATGTTATGATGGGTAAGTTTGTGCTACTCTGATTAAGACTTTGTCCCTCCACCTCAGTTTATATAAACATAAATTTGAGGATGTAATATTTTTAAAAAGTAGATGGCAAAGTATTTTCCTGTAACTCTTCTGAAATGTGTGCATAAATCCGTAATCAGTTTGAAATGTTTAGAAGGTCTCAATCATTGAATGAAGACTCCTCACAGGAAATATTAATCATGCTCCTTGGTCATATAAATTAGAGAAGTTATTCTTCATTAAATAGTCCAGGAGCAGGTCTCAGGATTTCTGTACACGTGTGTATGTATTTCTGTGTGTATCTCTCTGTCTGTCTGTATCTGTGTGCAGTGCCTGTGGATAAACTTAGACTACATTAAAATGCTGACTTATTGAAGGATCAGACTTTTCAATGCAACTGAACTGCCAACTAAGCAGGGAACATTTACTCAAGGAGAGGCACTTGAAGACTCTACAATGTAATAAAGAACATCCAAGAGTTGTGAATTATCCTCGCCATATGTGTATCTTATCCATGGGTCTTATTCAAAGTACTCATCTCATTGATGTTGGAGAACACTCTAAATGTACTTTTTTCCTATATCATATTAATAAATGATTTTATTGAAAGCCAATCAAGTCTGCTGTTCCACTATTAGTTGGAAGTATGCTACTAGGGGCTCATGAGTGATAGTATTGGGAGTAGCTACATATGGTTACCTCTAGAATCCTACGCAGTACTTGTTATTTGAGCACTCCACTTGTGAGTATGACTGCAACCTAGAAGGGGGTGTTTTGTTCATATCAATTAATTTCCCCTCCTTTTAAGTCATTGTTTTTTACCTGAGATTAGGTTTGCTTGAACTACAACAATTAATAAATGTTTGTCAAGCACTTACCATGTGCTAAATGTTGTGCTAAAAAATGAAAAAAAAAATCTGTTGTTCAGAAGTTTATATATCTGGTCTTCCAATAGGAAAGCCCTGGGCTTCCTGAGATGATTACTCTACTTCAAGATTAAGACTAGGTTGGGGGCGAGGTCTGACATCCATTCTAATTCTGAGGTCAAAGCTACATCTCTATTGCTGCTCCTTTAATTACTCTTCACTCATTCCACAGCCAGTAATTGTTCCTTACCCTGCACTGCCATGGTTCAAGTCTCTTCCTCTACTGCCCATTGGATCTGTCACCCAGCACTGGGTAGTGAAAAAAAAGTTACCATTTGGAACTTGTTTCTGCTTTCTGCACACAGACACTCCTCCACCCCCCCATTTCTCTGTGACTAATTTGGGAGCTCTTCTTCTCCTAGTACAGTCATGAACAGATTACATATTGTCCCCAGGTAATGTGCCACTTTTGGTCTGACCTGTTTCAAAGTCCATAAACATGTATAGATGTTCCCCTAATGCTGAAAATAACTTATAGAATTTTTCTTGGTTTATTTGTTGAGAGTAGTTCTGGTACATTTTCTAGATCTGGGTGAAGTAGTTGTCAGGAAAAGCTCAATTCTACTTCTTACTTCAATTTTTTCATTTTGGCTGATCTAATGGTAATACATTTTTGAAAAAAGAACATTAAGGTACCTCTTACCTTTAACAATATGTTAATATTTTTAAAAAAGGACATTTTACCAAAAAAAAGTTCACTTGGGTTAATAATGTCCTTACCATTATTACTCAGCATCCAGGTGATAATCATACAGTCAACAGAGCTCTGGGCTTGGAGTCAGAAAGACCTGAATTTAAATCCAACATCAGGAATTTACCTGAGTAACCCTGGGCAAATAACTTAATCTCTATTTGCCTCAGTTTCTGCAGTTGAAAATAAGGATAATAACAGCACTTATCTTGAAGAGTTATTGTGAATATCAAAAGAAATAAGTATAAAAAGTACTTAGCACAGTTCCTGGCACATAATAAGGTTTATATAAAAGCTTATTTCCTTCTCTTCCTTCTTCCTCCACCCCCACCTTATTCCAAATGTTTTACATTGCTTGCTCTATATGGTTATTTAAACAGGTTTAAATTTATACAGAAAAGGCTTTTCCTAGTTTGGCTTAGAACAGATATTCTTGTACCTGTTAACTAACCATCAACATTTGAAACTAAACTCATGCCCATATAAAATCCTGTACATGAGTTACATTGTGAGATACATATCCCTTTGGCTGTTAGCATTTCCTGCCTTGGAAAATCTGAGTTTGCATGATGGTAGGAATAGTGGAAAGTTTATTTTTCCCCGAAATACCTTAATTCAGTGGCTTATTGTCAACACAACCTTAGGAATGTTTCCTCAAATTTGAAAAAAATCAGTCATATTTGGCGGGGTTGATTAGATCATGCACAAAAATTGACTCCTGCAGGTACTTGTTTCAAGATATTGCTGCTGGTGTTTTATGTCTAGTCTCTTTACTATTTCTATGATTTCTGACCCACAGCTTTGTTCAATCTTTTTTTGTTTCTGCGTGTTTCCTGTATTTTCTGATTCACCTGTCCAAATGGCTAAAATCATCAAATTAACCATTTTCCAATTTATTATTATTCAAAACTAAATAGTTAATTTCATGTGCTTTTCACTTTTTAATTTTTTTAAAAGAAATCATTCTATGCAGGCATGAAATAATGTTACTAGTGTTAGTAAATCACATATACAGATTAAATTTCCTTCAAAAAATCCACGCATGTAAAAATGCAAGGAAATTCCTTTTGGCAAAGTATGTAATAAGATTTACTAAATGAAACTCAAACAGTGTCAACAAATGTTAAGAAAAGGAACTACTTTCTCCTGTCACATAACAATCTTGATGCTTCCACCTTCCTTTTACTTTTCTTCCCTGCTCTTTTATCCTCCCTTCCTTCTTTCCTTCCTTTCTTCCTTCCTTTTATTCTTTCTTCCTTCTATCTTTCCTTCCTTCCATCTTTCCTTCATTTCTGTCTTCTTCCCCCCATTCTTTTCTCCTTCAATATTTGAGCATTTGTTATGTACGACATTGGGTTATATTATTCATAGAAATGTAGCACATAACCTCTGTAATAGGAACTCTCATAGTTCCTTGAAGAACTTTTAGTCTACATGAGGAGGAAATTTCACATGTTTTATTTATAGTGTTAACAGTTTAATATGCAAATGTAAGAATAATGTGTGATTTTACTAACACTGGGACCTCTTAGTGTAGAACTCCCTTTATGGATATAATTTGTCTACGAATATAGTAGATATGTCTGAAGGAATTATCTAAGACAAAGACATTAAGAAATCTGTTTGGGGTTGCAGAGATAGTCAGATTCTCATTGTATGATGTTGGCAAAGTCACTCATGAACATCAATTTCCTCATTTGTAAAACGGGGAAGATAATTATATCTATCTTGCAGGGTTGTTGTGGGGATCAAATATAATATATAAAACTTTTGTAAATATTAGCTATTATTAGACTTTTTCAAAGGGTGTACTCCATGGTCCAGTGTGAGTACCTATGTAAAAAAAATCCCATCTTCCCCTTTTCATTTTGACTGGAAGAGAGTAGGATTTGCAGGTGGGTGTAGTGGAGTTGTAGTCTACATCACAGGTATCATTGGATTATTTTTCCTTTCACAATTATGCTTCTTCTAAACTTCTATATTGTTGGGAACAAGACCATCCTACTAGTGACCTAGTTTTACAACCTTTATGTCATCTCATTCAAAAGGGAAAAAAAATATAATAAAGGACCTGAACTTTGTGTTTGGTAGTAGATTGTGATTCAGAGGAGACTGCAAAGGTAGAATCAACAAAATTGGACATCTTGCTAGATATAGAAGATGAAAGCAAGAAAGATGAAGCAATTATGACTTCTGAAATAAGTGTAAAAATACAATTCCTCACCAAAAAGTCCTATTTCTGCAATAGTCATTTTGAAAAAAATTCTCCTCTTTTACAATCTCAATGTTAACCTCAACTCCTCAGTTATTTCACATAGCTAATCATTTGTCATGTCTTGGTGTTTCTATCTCCACATCCTTCACTTTGTATTCTGTCTTCATATTTACACAGACACCATCCTAAAATAAGCCACCATCATGTTTTGTGGAGTCTATTGCAAAAACCTTCTCCTTGTTCTCTCAGCTTCAAGTTTTTCCTTACTCCAATGTATCATTTACATAGATACCAAAGTAACTGCTAAATCATCAAACTAACTATATCACTCCCCTACTCAGTAAAAACCCAGTAGCTCCTTATTTACCTATGGATTCAATATTGGGCATAAGGGATAGAGAAAGGGTCTTTAACTTCCATGGTATAGGGAACTCCCAGGTGAAGAAATTATGGATGTGTTATCTACTGTCTTAGAGGATAAGTGACTTACTTAAAGTCAAACATCTACAGTACATGTCAAAAGTAAGACTTGAAGTCACATCTCCCTAAGTCTGCAATCAGTTTGCTCTTCATTATGTGATGTTGATTAAATGACCACTGAAACAATATTCATACAAATTATTTAAAATTAAATTATTTCATCTTTATATCATCTTATTTCATTTCCAAGTTTTCTAATATAAAAGATTAGAAGTACAATAGTCATGCACTGTTGTTTAAACATTCAGTCATATCTGACTCATTGAGACCCATGAATCATGTGAGGTTTTTCTATCTTTCATTATCTCTCAAAGTTTCTCAAAGCTCATGTTCATTTTTTCTATGATGCTGTTCTTCTCATCTTATGTCATCTCTTTTCCTTTTGCCTTCAATATTTCCCAATATGAGTATCTTTTCCAATGAGTCTTATCTTCTCATTAAGTAACCATAGAATTTAAACTATAACTCCAGTAGTTGACCTTCCATGGAATATCCTGAATTAATTTCCTTAAGTATTGACTGATTTGATCATCTTGTTGTCTAAGGGACTCTAAAAATCTTTTTTTCAGCTCCACAATTCAAAACCATTGATTCTAATGCTTTCAACTTTCCTCATAGTTCAACTCTGACAACCATATATTGATACTAGAAAAATCATAGCTTTGACTATATGGCTTTTTATCAGCAAAATGATGTCTCTGCTTTTCAGTATGCTGTTCAGATTAGCCATTTTAAATTTCATAGTGGCAATAACCATCTGTAGTAGTCTCTGAGACTAAAAATATAAAATGTGACACTGCTTCCATTTTTTTTCTTTCTATTTGTCAGGAAGTGATGGGACCAGTTGCTAAGACCTTGAGTTATTTTTATATTAAGCTTCAAGCTAGCTTTCTTCTTCATCAATTGGCTTTTTAACATTTTTTTCATTCATATAAACAAATAAATATACATCTATTAGTTATGGATGCTTTTTTTCTGATGGTCTGAGTAATCAAAGAAACTGGAATATCATAGTTTTCATGGAAAGAACCATGGATTTTTGGACTTAGGGTTTGGTTGTGAACCCTGATTCTTGTACTTTTACTATCTATATGACAATAGGCTGGTCTAATATCTGGAGAGGGAGCAAACTAGTTATCATCTTATATGCTTTTTAGATCTGAATCCTAGGGTTCTCTGATTCCTGTTTTTTAAAAATAAATATACAAGGGCAGGATTCTGGGAAGATGACAGGGTAGGTCAGAAAATTCCAAGCTCTCCAGATTTCCCCCACAAAAAAAAAAACTGTGCCTCAGAGTGAACATGGACCAGTGAAAAACAAATAAGACTTGGGGCAGAACAGGAGTCCTCCTGAAATAAACTGAGAAGACTAAAGAAAGACCCCAGGATGGGCTTTAACTGGTGTCAAATGTAAAAATTAAGCCCTGTAGAAACAGCAAGCAAGAGGCATGGGGCTACTTGGGTTCAGGTAGTCTCAGCCTGAATTACAGGAACTTTCACCTTTTGGGGTCTAAGTCTGAGAAGACTGAGGGAACTCTCCTGATTAGAAATGTCAGGCCCAGCTCTGCTGCAGAGATGTGGCCCTGGGAAAGAAGGAACCAGCACATCTGGTGAGTGCAGAAGCAGTGGAGCAGGGATGGTGCTGGCTGTGGGTCCTTGAAGGAGGGTGAAGTTTTTAGTTTGGGGTTCCAGGTCAGAGGGAAAAGCTGAAGTGAAGCCAGAGGTACAACCCCTCCCCACCCACCAGCCAAGATTTACAGAAGCTTACAGTAATAATTCTCATTTTAAAAAAAAAAGGAAAAAGAAGAAAGAACTCAACCATAGAAACTTTGTATTGGAATAGGGAAGACCTGTATTCATCTTTAGAGGATAGTAAAATTTAAAAAAGTCTCTTTTACCCCAAAGAGAAACATTAAATGGCTACCTGACCAGAAAGTAATTATAAAGAACTCAAAAAAGGCTTCAAAAATCAAATAAGAAGAATTGAGGAAAAGCTAAAACTAAAACCAAAACCCATCCAGGAAAACCAAGATTATGAAAAAAATAATTAGTTAGAAAAGAGACAGTCCTAAAGAAGAAAATAATTCTTTTAAAATTAGAATAAGGCAAGGGGAAGCCAGAGAAACTATAAGAGAACAAGGTGTAACAAAACACAATATAAAGAATAAAAATAGAAGACAATGTGAAATTTCATAAGAAAAACAACAGATCAAGAACAGGTCAAGAAGAAAGCTGTGAACAACAACAACAAAAAATAACTGACACAAAAATGTAAGAAATAATCATTGAAAATCTTCCTGAAGTGATAGATCATGAGGGAAAGTAGAAATAGGAAAAAAAATTCACTAATCATCCCCTCAAAGAAATCCTACAAGGAAAACACACAGAAGTATTATTGCTAAATTAAAAAACAAACAAACAAACAAACAAACAACAACAACAACAAAAACAAGTAAAAAATTTCTACAACAAACAAAACCAAAACAAACAATTCAAATGTGCTGTAACTAAAATTAGAATTAGGGTTTTTCAGCAACTACATAAAAAAAAACTACAAATCCTCTAATAATATATATTGAAAATCTAAAGAACTAGACTTAAAGTCAAAATATCATTTCCAGCAAAATTAACCATAATATTGAATGAAAAAAAGGACAACCAGTGAACTCTCAAATTGTTAGGATTTTGTTTCAATCAAACCTGAATTCAATAGAAAATTTAACATAAAATCACCATCATCAAATATTAATTTCAAAACACTCAACAAGGATAAATTGTTTGTTTTTACATAGAAATCTAAACCATATATTTAATATTGACCTTAGTAATTAAGTAGTTCAAAAGAAAGACTGGGGTAGACCTTGAGTATGATCTGACTCCAAAAAAGCAAAACTGTCTAGGAAAAGGTAAAAATAGTAATTATGTTATAAGAATGAGATTTGTAGAGGTATTAGCAGTGTGAAGAGGATTGTTAGTTCTGAAAACCTACTCATATTGGGAAAGGGCTAGATAGGGAACTATACGTGTGTGTGTATACACATATACATCTATCTATCTATCCAGACCATGAATGATGTAGTAGCTTCCAAAATCTATAAAGCAATAAAAGAGAAGGAATAAGATAAGTGGGATATAGAATTATGTGTAGATTTATTGTTTTATGGTAGAGAAACAAGATGTGTAGATTAATAGGAATAGCATAAAGAAAGAGGAAAAGGATGAAAGGAGAAGATAAGGGAAGGAACCATGTTGGGGGGATGTTAAGTAAAAGCAAGGCAAGTTAAGAAGCAGAATTAAAGTAAAATAATTATCAAGGGCTCAGCTAGATGGAGCAGTGAATAGAGCACCAGCCCTGAAGTCAGGAGGACCTGAGTTCAAATCTGGTCTCAGACATTTAACACTTCTTATTTGTGTGACCCTGGACAAGTCACTTAACCCCAATTGCCTCATTGAAAAAAAAAAAAGCTTATAAGCAATTAGCAGGGAGAGAAAATAAGACATAAACAAACACTATAACAAGGATCAGGAGGAGATATTATTAGAAAAAATAAGTGCAGTTAGTCATCCTTGATCTCAGACAAAGTCAAACTTAAAGATTCATTTAAGAGAGAAATCTACATTATATTTCAGCCATATTAATATTGTTTTAAGTACAAGTCTATATATGTGTAAATGTATATATATATGTGTATGTATGCATGTAGGTGTATGTATGGGTATAGATAAATGTATATGTGTGAGTGCGGATGTGTATAAATACACACACACACACACATACACACACACATATATATATATACACACAAACGTACATACACATACATACCTGTGCTTCACTGTAGCCTGCAGGTGGGTGGTATAAAAGGGGGAAAAAGAATAATGTAAAAAGTGCACAGCAGAGAACAAAAGAATAATCTACAAAGAAGGACAGAAAAGATGGATAGTCATGAATATAATCTTTTCTATAAATACATATGCTTTCTTGACATGGAAATTTTTTATTATGTTTTAAATCCTCCGTGATGTTCGGCTGGACATGACAATGTTTTGTTTTGCTTTTGCTTTGATTTTTCTTTTCTGTATTTCTTTTTCTATTCTGTTTTTTTCTTGCTTTTTATTTAGTTTAAAAAAAAATAAGTATCTAAAAATAAATAAACAAATATACAAAGCTTCCATTGCCAGAGAACCCAGCAGAGTACATTCTGCAATAGAGCATTTTTGTTTTCTGTTAAGCTTCTTTTCAAGAAATTCTTCTTCTTTCCCTTTCCTATTAAATGTTTATCTCCATATTTCTATTCCTGTGATTGGGAATCTAGAATTCCATCTCTACTCAGACCCTCAGACATACTCTCACCTTCTCAACAGTGGTGATCTGAGCCACTCTAGGCCCTGCCCCCTTCACTCAAAAAAGCAGATATGACAGCTTATGAAGGAAACAGAAATTGCCAACTATAAGCCTGTCCTAATATAGAGGACTATTAAGCCTTAATGTCTACTTGGAAGCTAGTTCTTTGCTATGAATTGTCTCCCCAAATTAATGTGTGCTTCTTAAGAATAAGGAATATCTCACATTGCTTTTTGCATCCTCAACACTCTTGCATAGTTTTTAAGCATAGTAAGTACCTAATCTTTTTTCATTCATTCACATTTGTTTGAACAGAAACTTATTTCAATTTTGAGATTTTATTGCTAGGGTTTTGCTAGATCTCTTTAACTTTTCCATTATTTTTAAGCAATTGACTTGTATAAATTTTAGGTTTCTTTATGGTCAGTGAACAGTATACTATTTACTAAGAGGCCTAAGGGATAGAATGCTGCAGTTAGAGTCAGGAAGATCAGCACAATTATGACTCAGACACCTGCTATTCATATGAAACTGTTAACTTATATGACCTTTTCAGTCTGTTTTCTCATTTGGAAAATGAGGAAAATAATAGCACCTATGTTACAGTGTTACTCAAGAAATCAAATGAGAAAATATATATAATGCTTTACACACTGTATTATGTTATATAAATTTGAATTATTATTTGTGTCGCTGGAAATTCTCATGATTTCTGTCTCGTGACTGATTACTTCATGTCAAACAAATATAACCTTTGGTTCTATTATTAAAAAAAGAAATTTTAGACATGTCATCTGTCTAACCTTCAACTATGTCAGACTCCAAACTTTCTTCCAAAATCCCTTCCTTGACTTTCTGTATCTGATTTCCTGTCATAGACCTAATATCTATTCAATAGGGTTTCTGCCTGTGATTTTCAAGGATATGGATAAAAATTATTATGAACTCTAGTAACTACTATAGAACCGGAAATGTAACAAGCATTGATAATTTCTTGCACATTGAGAAGGGGAAAGAAATGGAAGATCATTGTATGTTAGTCATCAAAGTAATTTTCATGTGCTAGGTGTGATTTTTTTTGTTAGATTTTTTTAAATTAAAGCTTTTTATTTGTATACCATATGTATGGGTAGTTCCCCAGCACTGATATTTACAAAGCTTTCCATTACAAATTTTACCCCCAGTTCCCTCCACTCCCCTAGATGGCAGGAAGACCACTACATGTTAATAATGTTGAAATAATTGACAAGTTGTGCAAGAAAAATCCTATCTACAAGGAAAAAAAAGAACATCAGAGAAAGGAAACACAATGCAAGGAAACCTCAATAGAGAGCACGAAAATGTTATGTTGTGGTCCATATTTCATATCCCTCTCTCTGGGTTTATATGATTTTCTTCAGTGAACAATTGGAACTGGTTTGAGACAATTGTTTGTTGCAAAGAGCCATGTCCATCAGAATTGATCATCATGTAATACTGTTGTTGCTGTGTATGATGATCTCCTGGTTCTGCTCATTTCACTCAGCATCAGTTCATGCAAGTCCCTCCAGGCCTCTCTGAAATCGTCCTGCTGGTCGTTGCTTACAGAGCAATAATATTCCATAACATTCATATACCATAATTTATTCAGCCACTCTCCAATTGATGGGCATCCCTTCAGTTTCCAGTTTGTACCCACTACAAAAAGGGCTGCCACAAACATGCTTGCGCATGTGGGTCCCTTTCCCTCCTCTAAGATCTCTTTAGGATATAGGCCGAATAGAAACACGGCTGGGTCAAAGGGTATGCACAGTTTGACAACTTTTTGAGCATAGCTCCAAATTGCTCTCCAGAATGGTTGGATCCGATCACAGTTCCACCAACAATGTATTAGTGTCCCAGTTTTCCCACATCCCCTCCAACATTCATCGTTATCTTTTCCTGTCATTTTAGCCAATCTGACAGGTGTATAGTGGTACTTCAGAGTTGTCTTAATTTGCATTTCTCTGATCTATAGTGATTTGGAGCAACTTTTCATATGAAGAGAGATGGTGTTAATTTCATCATCGGAAAATTGTCTGTATATATCACTTGACCACTTATCTATTGAAGGGTGCCTTGAATTCTTATATATATATGAGACAATTCTCTCTATATTTTAGAAATGAGGCCTTTATCAGAACCATTAAATGTAAAGATGATTTCCCAATTTGATGCTTCCCTCCTAATCTTGTTTGCATTAGTTTTATTTGTACAGAAACTTTTTAACTTAATATAATCAAAATTATCTATCTGGTGTTCAATTAGGAGTTCCAGATTTTCTTTGCACATAAATTTATTCCATCTCCACAGGTCTGAGAGGTAAACTATATTACTTTCCTCTAATTTGCTTACAATATCACTCATTATATCTAGGTCTTCAACCCATTTAGATCTTATCTTGGTATGTAGTGTTAGATATGGGTCAAGCCCTAATTTCTTCGACACTAGTTTCCAATTTTCCCAGCAGTTTTTCCCTAATAGTGAGTACTTATCCCAAAAGCTGAGGTCTTTGGGTTTATCAAACACTAAATTGTTAAAGTTATTGCCTAGCATGTCCTGATATTCTATCCTATGCCACTGATCGACTGCTCTATTTCTTAGCCAGTACCGAATGGTTTTGATTACCACTGCTTTATAATGTAGTTTTAGATCTGGTACAGCAAGGCCACCTTCATCTGTCTTGTTTTTTTTTCATTAATCCCCTTGAAACCCTTGAACTTTTGTTCTTCCAAATGAACTTTCCTACTATTTTTTCTAGATCTGTAAAATAATTTCTTGGGAGTTTGATTGGTATGGCACTAAATCAGTAGATTAGTTTGGATAGTATTGTCATTTTTATTATGTTCGCTCTGCCTACCCATGAGCACTTAATGTTTTTCCAATTGATTAGGTTTGATTTTATTTGTGTGGAAAGTGTGTTGTAGTTTAGTTCGTACAGTTCTGACTTTTCCTTGGCAGATAGATTCCCAAATATTTTATCCTATCATCTGTTATTTGGAATGGAATTTCTTTTTGTATCTCTCGCTGCTGAATTTTGTTCGTAATATATAAAAATGCTGATAATTTATGTGGATTAATTTTGAATCCTGCCACTTTGCTAAAGTTGTGAATTGTTTCTAGTAGGTTTTTAGTTGAGTCTCTAGGGTTCTCTAAGTATACCATCATGTCATCTGCAAAGAGTGATAATTTGGTTTCTTCATTACCTACTCTAATACCTTTTATCTCTTTTTCTTTTCTTATTGCTAAAGCTAACATTTCTAAGACAATATTAAATAGTAATGGTGACAGTGGGCAGCCTTGTTTCGCTCCTGGTCTTATTGGGAATGGTTTTAGTTTGTCTCCATTACATATGATGCTTGCTGATGGTTTTAAATAGATGCTACTGATCATTTTAAGGAAAAGCACATTTATTCCTATACTCTCTAGTGTTTTCAATAGGAAAGGGTGTTGGCTTTTATCAAAGGCTTTTTCAGCATCTGTTGAGATAATCATATGGTTTTTGTTAGTTTGGTTATTAATATGATTAATTATGCTGATAGTTTTCCTAATATTGAACCAGCCCTGCATCCCTGGCATAAATCCTACTTGGTCATAATGTACTATCCTGGGGATGCCTTTCTGTAATCTCATTGCTAATATCTTATTTAAGATTTTTGCATCAATATTCATTAGGGAAATTGGTCTATAGTTTTCTTTCTCTATTTTCACCCTACCTAGTTTAGCTATCAGCACCATATCGGTCTCATAGAAGGATTCTTGCAGTATACATTCTGTCCCTAATTTCTGAAATACTTTATAGTATTGGAATTATTTTTTTTTTGAATGTTTGGTAGAATTCACATGTAAATCCATCTGGCCCTGGAGATTTTTTTCTTAGGGAGTTGGTTAATAGCTTGTTCTATTTCTTTTTCTAATATGGGGCTATTTAAATAATTTATATCCTCTTCTGTTGACCTGGGCAATTTATATTTTTGTAGATATTCCTCATTTAGAGGAATTTAGATTATCATTTAGATTATCAAACTTAGTGGCATAAAGTTGGGCAAAGTAACTCCTAATTATTGCTCTAATTTCCTCTTCATTTTAGGAAAATTTTTCTTTATCATTCATGAGACTAACAATTTGATTTTTCTCTTTCCTTTTTCTTATCAAATTAACTAAAGGCTTATCTATTTTGTTGGTTTTTTCGTAGAACCAACTCTTAGTTTTCTTTATTAATTCAATAGTTTTCTTATTTTCAATGTTATTAATTTCTCCTTTTATTTTTAGAATTTCCAATTTGTTATTTAATTGAGGGTTTTTAATTTGTTCCTTTTCCAGTTTTTTTTTTAATAATAAGCCCAATTCATTGATCTATTCTTTCTCTATTTTATGCAAGTAAGCATCTAGAGATATAAAATTGCCCCTTAAAACCGCTTTGGCCATATCCCACAAATTTTGGTATGTTGTCTCCTTATTGTCATTCTCCTGGATGAAATTATTGATTGTGTCTATGATTTGCTCTTTCACCCATTCATTCTTCAGGATTAGATTATTTAATTTCCAATTAACTTTTGGTCTATTTTCTCCTTGCCTTTTATTGCATGTGATTTTTATAGCATCATGATCTGAAAAGGATGCATTTACTATTTCTGCCTTTCTGTATTTGATTTTGAGGTTTTTATGCCCAAACTCATGGTCAATTTTTGTATAAGTTCCATGGACTGCTGAGAAAAAAGTAAACTCCCTACTGTCTTTATTCAACTTTCTCCATAGATCTATCATACCTAACTTTTTTTATCGAATTATAAATCGTGTTTTTTTTATTAAAGCTTTTTATTTGTATAACATATGTATGGGTAGTTCCACAGCATTGATCTTTACAAACCTTTCCATTACAAATTTTACCCCCAGTCCTCTCCCCTTCCCTAGATGGCAGGAAGTCCACTACATGTTAATAATGTTGAAATGCTTGAGAAGTTATGCAAGAAATATCCTATCTACAAGAAAAAAAAAGAATCAGAGAAAGGCAACACAATGCAAGCAAATGTCAATAGAGATCATGAAAACGTTACGTTGTGGTCCATATTTCATTTCCCTCTCTCTGGGTATATATGGATTTCTTCAGTGAACAATTGGAACTGGTCTGAGACAATTCTTTGTTGCAGAGAGCCATGTCCATCAGAATTGATCATTATGTAATATTGTTGTTGCTGTGTATGATGATCTCCTGATTCTGCTCATTTCACTCAGCACCAGTTCATGCAAGTCCCTCCAGGCCTCTCTGAAATCGTCCTGCTGGTCGTTGCTTACACAGCAATAATATTCCATAACATTCATATACCATAATTTATTCAGCCATTCTCCAATTGATGGGCATCCCTTCAGTTTCCAGTTTCTAGCCACTACAAAAAAGGCTGCCACAAACATTCTTGCACATGTGGGTCCTTTTCCCTCCTCTAAGATCTCTTTGGGATATAGGCCCAGGAGAAACACTGCTGGGTCAAAGGGTATGCACAGTTTGACAACTTTTTGAGCATAGCTCCAAATTGCTCTCCAGAATGGTTGGATCCGATCACAGTTCCACCAACAATATATTACTGTCACAGTTTTCCCACATGCCCTCCAACATTCATCGTTATCTTTTCCTGTCATTTTAGCCAATCTGACAGGTGTGTAGTGGTATCTCAGAGTTGTCTTAATTTGCATTTCTCTCATCAATAGTGATTTGGAGCAACTTTTCATATGACTAG
>JAJPUD010009403.1:0-11442 GCA_023553655.1 Myrmecobius fasciatus
TGACAATAGTAATCTAGTGTTTGATAAACCCAAAGACCCCAGTTTTTGGGATAAAAACTCACTATTTGACAAAAACTGCTGGGATAATTGGAAACTAGTATGGAAGAAATTAGGCATTGACCCACACCTAACACCATATACCAAGATAAGGTCAAAATGGATTCATGATCTAGGCATAAAGAATGATATTATAACCAAATTAGAACAATGTAGGATGGTTTACCTCTCAGACCTGTGGAGAGGGAAGGAATTTGTGACCAAAGAAGAACTAGAGGTCATCATTAATCACAAAATAGATAAGTTTGACTATATCAAGTTAAAAAGTTTTTGTACAAACAAAATGAATGCAGACAAGATTAGAAGGGTAGCAGTAAACTGGGAAAATATTTTCACATCCGAAGGTTCTGATAAAGGCCTCATTTCTAAAATATATAGAGAATTGACTCAAATATATAAGGATTCAAGCCATTCTCCAATTGATAAATGGCCAAAAGATATGAACAGACAATTTTCAGATGAAGAAATTGAAACTATTTCCGGTCACATGAAAAGGTGCTCCAAGTCACTATTGATCAGAGAAATGCAAATTAAGACAACTCTGAGATACCACTACTCACCTGTCAGATTGGCTAAAATGACAGGAAATAATAATGATAACTGTTGGAGGGGATATGGGAAAACTGGGACACTGATACATTGTTGGTGGAGCTGTGAACGGATCCAACCATTCCAGAGAGCAATTTGGAGCGATGCTCAAAAAGTTATCAAACAGTGCATACCGTTTGACCCAGCTGTGTTTCTACTGGGCCTATATCCCAAAGAGATTTTAAAGGAGGGAAAGGGACCAGCATGTGCAAAAATGTTTGTGGCAGCCCTTTTTGTAGTGGCAAGAAACTGGAAATTGAAAGGATGCCCATCAATTGGAGAGTGGCTGAACAAATTATGGTATATGAATGTTATGGAATATTATTGTTCTGTAAGAAACGACCAACACAAGGATTTCAGAGAGTCCTGGAGAGACTTGCATGGACTGATGCTGAGTGAAATCAGCAGAACCAGGAAAACATTATACACAGCAACAAGACTATACGATGATCAATTCTGATGGACATGGTTCTCTTCAACAATGATGTGATTCAAACCAGTTCCTATTGTTCAGCGATGAAGATAGACATATACATCCAGAGAGAGTCCTGTGGGAACTGAGTGTGAACCACAACACAGCATTTTAATGCTTTCTGTGAATATTTCCATGCATTTTGTTTTCCTTCTTAGGTTGTTTTTTCTTCTTCTCTTTCTAGATCTGATGTTTCTTATGCAGTAAGATAACTGTATAGATATGTATACATGTATTGTATTTGTCATATAATTTATCCTATTTAGCATGTATTAGATTACCTGTCATCTAGGGGTGGGGGTTGGGGGGAAGGAGGGGAAAAGCTTGGGAAAAAAAAGTTTTTGCAAAGGTCAATGTTGAAAAATCACTCATATGTTTTGTAAATAAAAAGCTTTATTAAAAAAATAAAATAAAATTACAAAAAAAAAGAAAAATTACCCATGCATATGTTTTGCAAATAAAAAGGTTTTATAAAAAAAATGTCTCTTTCTATCTCTTAATGCTAGGATCTGTTGGTCTTTTATGTGAGTTTATCTTATATTGCATAATTTTGTTAAAGTTAATTATTTAAAGTAGCATTTTAGTGGATTCTGTAGAGTCCTCTAAATATACTATCATATCATTTGCAAAGAGTAATAGTTTTGCTTCCTCATTGTCAATTATAATTTCAATTTCTTTTTCTTTTTTTATTGCCATGGCTCACATTTCTAGTATTATATAGTGTAATAGTAATGATAAATGGGCACTTTTGCTTTACCTCTGATCTTACTGGGAAGATATCTAGCTTATCCCTACATTACAGAAGATGCTTGCTAGTGGTTTTAGATAAATACTTTAGCATTTTAAGGAAACCTATCTTTGTTCCTATGTTCTCTGCTGTTTTTTATAGCAGTGGGTGCTGAGTTTTGTCAAAAGCCCTGAAATAATAGAAATAATCATATGATTTTTGTTGGTTTTGTTATTGATATGGTCAGGTATGTTGATAGGAAATATTAGGAATGTTAGAAAAACTAATATAACCTTATATTACTAGTATAAATTTGACTTAGTCACAGTGCACAATCCTTGTGGTACATTGCTATCACCACTTTGCTACTAGTTTCTACAAAATTTTTGTATCAATATTCATTAGGGAAACTAATCTATAATTTTTTTTTCTCTGTTTTAGCTCTTCCTGATTTAGGTATCAGTACCAACATTTGTTTTATAAAAGAATTTGGAACGACTCCTTTTTGTCCTATTTTTCAGTATTTGAATTGTTTTTTAAATGTTTGGTAGAATTCACTCAAGAACCCATGTGGCCTTGGTATAATTTCTCAGAGAAGTTATTAATAGTTTGGTCAATTTATTTGAATATTCTTTTCCTGATTTATTAATCTAGGTAAATTATATTGTAATGAATATTCATCAATTTCAGTCCCATTATCAGATTTATTGGGTTTAAAAGGACAAAATGTTTCCTAATGACTGCCTCATTAATTTCTTCATAGGTGATGATTTCACCCTTTTCATTTTTGATACTGTATATTTGGTTTTCTTCTTCTTTTTTTTTAAATCAAATTAACCAATGACTTATCTATGTTACTGGACTTTTTTTCTTTCATAAAACCAGTCACTCCATCAAATTACTTGCTATCTTGGGGAAGAGGCAGGTAAGGGAGGGAGGGAGAACAATTTTTAAATGTAATAAAGAATTCTTATTCCCAAAACAAGATTTTATATTTTTCAAATATAAGATTATTATTTTTATTTCATGCTGTAAATGGATCTATATTTCTCTTTCTTAGGCAGTACCGCATGATTCATTAATTACTGCCCTGTAATATAGTTTATTAACATCTGGTATTGCTGACTCTTCTTCCTATGAACAAATAATGCTTCTCCAATTATTTAAATATTTTATTTGTGTAAAAAGTTTTTATTTTTATAATTCTCACTATATAGTTGCTGGGCTTGTTTTGGCAGTGTATTCCCATGTATTTTATTTTTATAAGTATTTTATATTGTCTAGAATTATATTAGATGGGGTATCTTTTATTATCTTTTCTTGTAGGGTTTAATTTGTGTTATATAGTAATGCTGATGATTTATGTGGATTTTCTTTATATTCTATTATTTTGCTTCAATTACTATTTGTTTCAACTAACTTTTTTATTGAATCTTTGAGATTTTCCTTGTTTATCATAATATTAAATCATAGTCTTTAATAGAATACATTATTTGAAAAAAGAACTACATAATTTACTAAGAAAATATATAAGTTCAAGCATATGAAAATTTAATATTAGAAAAGTATATTTTAAATATAAAGAAAAATGCATTTTATTCTGCCATTTTTGAATTGGCATATTGCAAAAATTTTTGAAAATCTGTATGCATTTAGTATTTTCATTTCTCTGAATTTATAAATTTATAAATACTTATGTAAATCTTCCTAAACTGGTAATACAAAGTTCATTAAATATATTAAAAATTAGCTTCTTAAGTAGAATTTTGCTTAGTTCTTAGTTATATTTTAACTTTAACATATATACTTAATTTTTCATTAAATCTTTAGGATTTTCCAAGTATAACATAATGTTAAATCATAGTCATTGATAGAATACATTACTGTATCGAATTGACTACATAATTGACTAAGAAAATGTATAAGCTCAAGCATATGAAATATAAATGTAACTTCCAGAAAAAGAAATTCAAGTGCATGTATATATATGTGTGTATATATATATATATATATATATTTGTACGCACATATACACATGTAAATTGTAAAAACCATCTGAGAACCGAGTACAGCTGCCAAGTCTTGTGAAAGAACATCACAGAAGCCAAGAAAGCTATTTATCTAGCCAACTGAAATTTAGACAATTTCCGGATTAGACTTTTAGAGAGACTCAGGATTCTGAAACTGAATTCAGAGAAATTCATGGAATTTAAGTGTACTTAAAGCATAAGGATAACAAAAAAAAGGTGATTTAACTGCCTTATAGAGTAAATGTATCTTTTTTAAATGAGATATTCTGGAAATCTAACCCCCCTCCCACTTATAGCACTGTCTTTATGACAAACTATTTATAAAGCAACACATATGCTAGAATTCTTTCTCAAACTGAAATCTACAACTTATTTTTTTTCTTTTATGTCTGTTGCAATTAGGCCAATATCCAAGTTTTCTTAATTGGATGCATCCAAGTGAATAGAGGCAAATTCATTTCTCTGCTTTTGAAGTACTTTTTTAAATAGAAAGAAACAAGCATATATTTTTTTCAGGTATTTCCATTTCATTATTTGTTGATCATAATTATATTTTATTTGTACAAGGGAAGAATCTATATAATTTGTTCATGTGTATGAAAACTTCAAGCCAAAGAAGTGTACCTAAGAAAAACATTTCTGTCATCTGTAGTTTTCAAGGTGAATAGAAAGAGCCCAAGGTCCTATTCTTTGCAATATTTTGTACATCAAAAAGGGAAACTGGAAGTAGATAGGAATGAAAAAAAAATGAGCAATTCAATTTATTCAGAAATCATTGAATATTTTTATAAAGCAAAGATACTTTAAATGTTTAAATAAGTATAGTTAGCTATCAGAGAATGTAGTTAATTAGCTTAGTTTTTAATGATTCACTGGTACAAAGGATTAGAATTCAGTAGGAAAAATATAATCATGTGATTATTAAAGTTGTATTACCTGAACATGACACACCTAATATAGTTTTCATTCTAGTTCACCAATGTTAATTGATTAATTAATATTAGCAGATAATGGAGAGCTTACTGACATGGGAAAACAATTTATATTGGGAAGAAGAAAATGGTTAATTGCTATTAGGACAAATAAAACTATATGGTTTTGCAACCAATATAAAAATACATTGAACACCCATCAGAGAACCCCTTAGAAATCTGAGGGGAGCAGTATCCTCATTTTATGGATCCAACCTATTAGAAAGTTGGTTAGTAGAAAACTCAAGGGGCAACACATACTGCATATATGGCTTCATCTTTGAGAAATATTGGGCCCTTTTCATTTGTGGAAACCATTGAAGAGAGTTCCTACCAAAGACTCTTTTTATTAGATTCTTTAATTTGGAAGATCCACTAGGAAAAAAAAAATCTATTATCTTCTGATTTTAGGTGAATGAGTATCCTGAGATGGGAGTAGTCCAGTGTCAAGTGATAAAAGGAGATTGAGCAAAAAACATCTGAGATCCAACACACAACTCGTATCCTAGAACTAGTGAATGCAGCTGCCAAGTCTTGTGAAGCAACATCCTAGAACTATAGAAAGCTATTGATCTAGGCAAGCTTTTAATGAGTTAATCTATCACATCAGTAAAGACATTGGATCCTGAAAGGAGGAACTGTCCTATTCCCAATATCTTACTTCATAATGAATATGGAGGGGACTTTGGGAAAGGAGAGCAGGTCTCCCAAGACCAGGAATTTTGAGATAATCTTTGGCACCATGTTGTTGTTATACATGAACCTCATTTACTTTTGTACTTTAAGTTTTGCTCATTTTTTCATAGGGAATTTTTGTATGTGCACTAAGAGTATACACTTGTAAGGGGAGAGTAAACCTCCAAATTTGGAAGGATTGAGTGTTTGATAAACACTATTCTTCCCCATTAAAGCACTTTGTAAAAGATAATTCATGTTGCTTTTGTTTTGTTGTTGTTGCTAAAGCTAACTGATTAACTGAGTTTCATGGGAGCCCAGCAGCTAGGCATTTGTGGTGACAGCATTAGAAGTCATAATCCCTACTATGGCTTCACATATAGGTATATGAATGTACATGTGTATATATGCATATGGTTATAGAGATCTATATATGTATGTATATTATATGTGTGTGGATTCATTTGTATATATGTCCATGTTTAATTGTAATCTTCTGGGGAAGGAGGAAGAGGGTGAGGAAAGAGGAAAAAATAAAGTAAAAAATGAACAGCAGAGAACAAAAGAAAACTTACAATGAAGCGAAGAAAAGATGGATGGCTTGGAACACAACGTGTAGTATTAATTATATAGGCTTTCATGAAATGGAACTTTATTGTTTCATAGTTTGGATTCTCTCTTTTGTTGTGTTGTGCTCATAGCAATGTTTTTTCTCTGCCTGTTTTTTTTTTTCCCTTGTGATTCTTACAATAACCCTGTGAAATAATTCTTATTATTATCCACATTTTACAGATTGGGAAACTGAAGCTGAGGGATATTATTCAGGATCATCCAGTTAGAATGTGTCTGAAGAAGGAAATCAACTCAGTACTTTCTGAGTTCAAATTCAAAACTTCATGCAGTATGTGCTCTATGCATTTGAGGTCTAATTATGACAACTTGCATAATATGTAGACTTAATAAGAAAAAAAGAGAAAGTAACTAGGTGAAAGAAAATTTTAACAATGAAATTACACACATAAATTTTTTTTTAAGGCAATTGGGGTTAAATGACTTGCCTAAGTTCACACAGCTAGGAAGTATTAAATGTCTGAGGCTGCATTTGAACTCAGATCCTGAATTCAGTGCAGGTACTGTATCCACTGTACCATCTAGTTGTATTATAAAAAAATTATATAACTGGAGCAATTCTCAGAAGACAAAAATATAACCCTGAAAAATAGATTAACAAAAAAGGTATTTAAGAATGAATATTAAAAATAAATTTATAAACCTAATATAAGCACAGAAAAAGACATTTTAAAAGTTAGGTGAAAACAGAAAAAAATATAACATTAAAAAATAACCACAGGATTGATAAAACAAAACTAAAAGGTACTTCTTCCAAAAGACAAATAAAATCAATATCTTTACTAATTTGATTTTAAAAATGAGAAAATCTAATTATTAAAATTAATGATATAATGAAGAAATACACTTATCTGATTCCACTATAATAATTATATGCTAATTTGGAACTATGCCCAAAGGGTATATGCATACCCTTTAATCCTGCAGTGTCTCTACTGGGTCTGTATCCCAAAGAGATCATAAAAAAAGACAAAAGGATCTACATGTGCAAAAATGTTTGTAGCAGCCCTTTTTATAGTGTCAAAGAACTGGAAACTGAGTGGATGCCCATCAACTGGGGAATGGCTGAATAAGTTATGGCATATGAATGTTATGGAATATTATTTTTCTATAAGAAATGATCAGCTGGATGATTTCAGAAAAGCTTGGAGAGATTTACATGAACTGATGCTAAATGAAGTGAGTAGAACCAACAGAACATTGTACATAGCAACAATAAGACTGTGTGGTGATCAACTGTGATGGACTTGGCTCTTTTCAACAATGAGGTAGTCAGAGTAATTCCAATGTCTGTAATGGAGAGAGCCATTTGAGCCCAGACATAGGACTCTGGGGACTGAATGTGGATCATGCACAGTATTTTCACCTTTGTTGTTGTTTGCTTGCGTTTTGTTTTCTTTTTTTCTTTTTTTTCCTTTTTGATATAATTTTTCTTGTGCAGCATGATATATGTGGAAATATGTTAAGAAGGATTGTACATATATTGGATTGCTTGCTGTCTAGGGGAGGGGATGGGGAAAGGGAAGGAGAAAAATTGGGGAAAATTAGTTCCAACAAACGGGCTATGGCACAAGTCTACCACCTTTCTAATCCTCTTCTTTAGACTATATAACTCTTAAGTAATGGGTCCCAGATTTTTGCTTTTCTCTTCATTTTTTTTTAGCATTTTAAGTGTAAGAGATGGTTTGATCAAATCCAGGACCATGATCCAGGGAGAACAGATGATCTAGTTTTGTAGGCTACATGTTGCCACCAGGTTAGAAATAGTCTTAAGAAACATGGGGACATTGACCATCGCAGCAAAAGCAAGTTCTAGACTTGGCCACTATGGGACTAATGTTAATTTAGGAAATGAACTAAATTGTATGTTTAGTTTTTCTTTCCTCCTTCCAAATTATCCCTACAAAGTACTATAAATAATGTTTAGACACTTGTTCTTGTTTTATCTTTGAAGCAGATATTCATTAATATTAAATGGCTAAATGGGACCCTTAGGTTAGTTTCTGGACCCTTAGAAATAGGACATTGGACAACACAGATGATAGGCTCTTGAGCTGATGATAACAAAGGAAAGAGTCTATGCTAGGAAGGGATGGGAATGAGTGTCTGGCCCTAAGAAAGAATTGATGTTATAGCCTTCAGACCCAAAATTGTTTTCTTAACTTAGACCCAGAAAGGAGCAAAAAGTAGAAGTTTCAGGGTCAGATTAAAAATTCTAACACTTAAAATGTCCAAAATTAGAATAGGATGCCTTAAATGATAGCAAGTTCCTTATCCATAAATTACTTTAAAAGACTGTAATGTGTTAACCTCTCTCAGATTTTTTATTTAGCAATGAAATAACAGCCCATCCAGGTCTAAGCTACTAGAGGGAGATCTGGGCTGTGTGTGCGTGAGTGTGTGTGTGTGTGTGTGTGTGTGTGTGTGTATTTGTAGCCTGTATATCATTATGAATTTTGAAAAACATTTTGACTCCAACCATAAAGCAGAATAACCATTAAGAATTAAGTGGAGGTATTTTTTTTTTTTACAGATTGAGGAGCTTACCCAGGATTCTCAAGTTCTGAGACTTGCCTCTAACCTTGAAATTGAACAAGCTGGTGGAAAGGAATTTAAGAATGAAGAAATCTTTGATTACTGGTAAAACACATGTCAATAAGTCAATTTCCTTATGAAAACTTTTCATATTACTCCCCTAGGAAATGAGAGTAAAGGTGAATGATACTCACTTTTACAATTATAGATTGTGGTTTTATTTAGAAATAACTGTAAAAGAAAAAAAAAGAACTCCAGGTGTTACCTCTGTTCTGAATGTCATCTTTGCTAGTACCTGGTTAATGGAGATGAGTTTCTCCGACAATTTATGGAATGTGTAATTTACTACCACATCAGTACAAATTTACATGCATATTTTTCTGTAGATGTGTTAACAAATATATCACAGCAAGTTAAAAACATAATTCTTTGACAGAAGAATGCTTTTTAAAAGGCTTACTTATGCAAGGCCAAGGAATGACATTACTGACAACAAGAAAAGGCAACAGAGAATATTCTGACTTGGTCTTAGAACAATTTTGTCATGAGAAAATTCTGTGGAATCAATTTAAAATTTCTGTGGCATTGAGCACAAAGGCCAGTTATTGCTGCTGTGCTGAGACTCTAATGAAAACCCAATTAAAATCCATATGGAAGAAAAAAGATTATCTCATTTACAACTCTGTAATTTGTTTATGTGGTAGGAAAAGATGGTGGCTTTTTGAATTTAAAGAAAAACATATTCATGCTGACCTGTCAGACATTTTGAAAAGTACTCTGAAGTGCCACAGGATAAATGTACAAACACAATCCAAGTTCATTTCAGAAAGTGTTCCTACTGAGAGGAATATTTTGTTTTAAAACACAAGACAACAAAGAGTTGGCTTCATTGAACTAATAATAATATAACATATGGTATTTCAATGAGAAGCTAGCATGTTTTATTTGGGGATGGTAGAAAGACACTGTGATATTCAGAATGAAGTATATGCAAAGCAATAGACATCTAAGAGAAAAAATTTGAGAAATGAAACTTACAGACAGCTAAAAGAGGATAATCTTTTTGGACTCTAAAAAAATTGGTAGAATTGATACCCAAATTTTTTTTTACTGGACAATGGATAATATATTTCATGTTGTTGATTAAATGGTGTGGTTACAAACACCTTTGCATGTATCAGTAGACCATAATGTGCAAACTTTGACAGAAAAAAGGAGTTTCTTTTAAATAATAAATAAAATTCATGATGTTGGAATTCAACTTACCAGAACAGTCACAACACGTAGAACCACTCCACGCATGTTATTCTCCAGTTTTTTGTCTGTCAATGAACCATTCAGACCTGTAACAGGATTCCAGCAGCCAAGCTAAAAAAGAAAATAACATTAGTCACCTTGCTATCTGCCAAAGACAGTCACCTGTGTATTAACTTTTGTGAAGATTGTGCAGAATAGGACTTCTCTTGGAAATACTGGAAAAGAAATGTTCAAAGGCAGATTTTCCTTCTTTAATTCCAAATGAAGCAATTCAAATGAATGCCATTTTCTTACTTTAAATGCCATCAAATAGTACAGTCTGGGACAATAGTCAACATAAGATGCTTTAGCATAGTTGAAGAGGATGTAACCCTAATGAAAAACCTTTACAAATAATTCTAATAGAAAAACAATAGACCACATAGTTTTAACATGGTTTCAGCTTTAGCCCATATTTTTCTTGAAAGATTTAGATTTTTAAAAGAGCTACATGGGCTTTAATCAGATTTATGCTGCATTAAAAATAGCAAGACTATAGTTATTTCTAGAGTGATTAAAAGAGCTACTTGCAGATGATAAAAGAAGAGAACATATGACTTGATGGTTGCAGATTTGCAATATACAGCACACATGAAACTTAATTTACCTACTTTATGTTTCAACACTATCAGTTTTCTTGGGGTTCCTTTGGCATGAGCTTTTCCCTTAAGGCTTTTCAATGATTCACTGCTTTTTAATCTCCAAAATATTCTTTCCTTACACCCCTGTGTACCTAGCTCTGATAATATCCAAATCTGGGCACTACTAATTTCAAGATTAATGCCTATAAATCTTGATGGAATGAAAATTGATGGCTCTCAGTTCAGCAACAGGGAATACGAATGAGATGATGTGACTAGAATCAGTGGAAAGCTGCTCAGCCAGCCAAGCTGCAAAGAGAATATTCTCATGCAAGTCTTAGGGAGAATGTGATGCTTCTCTTCACTACTGACTCCTTGGACCTTCAGCTACAGAAACCTATTTCAAATTCATTCAGTAGGAATGTTAAAGACCTTTAGCCATTTCAAGGATAAGTTTAGTTCAATGGTTATGAGGTCATTTGGTTATTTATGTTGTGCCCTGCCTGCTGTGATTTATTTTCTTACATTGTATTTTGTTTATCACTTTGCAAAAGTATAAAATGTCAGCAAATTCCCTCACCAGGCTCTTCTGATTATAGACATGGATTTGGAAGCAACCTCAGACATTATTTCACCTAAGCACCTCATTTTAGATATAGGAAATTGAAACCTAGGGAGATGTAGTGATTTGCTTGAAGTTACACAGGTAGCAAGCTTAGCTTTAGTCAATAAACATTTATTAAGTATCTACTATGTTCCAGGCTATGCTAAGCATAGATTTTTTCAAGTACATCCCTTAATAAATAATTTGTATATTCCCCCCCCCCATTTTCTGTTTCCCTAATACCCAAAAACATCCCCCCCAAATACTAAATTAGGA
>JAJPUD010009403.1:19465-48569 GCA_023553655.1 Myrmecobius fasciatus
GAATGTAAGAATAAACAAAGAAAAAAGAGATGCCTAAAAATTGTAAATTTTTCTAAAAAATGTTGTAAGATAAAGGAAATTTACCTAGCACCTCATAAAAGAGAGAATTCTATGAATTCCCAAGAAAATAGAATCACAGCAGGGTATCCTTGAATGGTTCAAGAAACAACCCAAAATCTTTACAGAATTTAAAAGAAAAAAAAATGTTGGAATTAGGATTTCACAGCAGAAACAATTAGCAGAATAGGATAAAATCAAATCCATAGTTACTAGTATTTCCAAAGAAGTGAAGGATAAAACAACTAACTGGCAATAAAGGTACATTGACTTGAATTAAAATGTGAAAGAAAAATTATAAGCAATAACACTAAAAAGAAAACATCACCTTTCTACAAGAAAAACACATTATTCCTGAAATCAATCTGACATAAGATTATTAAAAATTCTCCTGGAAGAATAACAATTCAAAAACTTCAAAGCTATAATACAAGGAAGAGCAGCAAAAAATCCATGACTCCTGAATTTTATTTTATTTATTTATTTCATGAGGCAATTTGGGTTAAGTGACTTGCCCAGTTTCATAATAGCTAGTAAGTGTTAAGTAGTTGAGATGAGAGTTGTATTCAAGTTCTCCTGACTTCAGAGCTGCTGCTCTATCCACTTCACTCCTTATCTAGTTGTCTCCATCAAAAGAACACATAGGTTCCCCCCCAAAATAGTAATAATAATTTTTTAAACTACTTATACTTCAAACTTCAATACATGTTGTGGTTAAATTTTGAAATCTCAATGATAAAGTTTCTACCAGGAAAAATATTTTCAAATATATAAAGAGAAAACAATTCAAACAACAAAACGCTATTTTGGACCCACAAGAAATCACAGCAGGCAATGGAATAATATATTTTGAAAAGCAAAGGAGCTCTAGATATAATCCAAAATGACATATCCTGAAAATTCAAGACTAATTATTAATAGGAAAAATATGTATGTTTTAACAAAATAGAGACACTGGAGGTATCTAGAAAAAGAAAATAAATCCAGCCCCCAAACTGTAACATAAAGAAATTATTTGGTATATTGGGGTGGAGCCAAGATGGCAGAGTGAAAACGTGACTCTCTGCGTCCTCCTCCGATATTCTCTCAAATCAACAATAAAATAAGCCTCTGAACTGATCTTCAAGTCAACGAATTCAGAAATACTTGGATACTGCTTGCTGATACCTCTGAAGAACTTCACATCAGAATTGTCTATCTCGGATAGAGGGATAAAGAGTGGTGTAGGCCAGAAGTGAGGGTGGGACTCAGCTCAGCTCATTGTGGCAAAAACTCCAAACTCCGAACTCCAAACACCTGGAGTTTATCTGAGGCACTCAGGACACTCTGCCTGGATTGGGGGCAGGTGTTCTGGCAGACTTGCCTTGTTTAAGGAGTAATTCGGTCTTAGTGCTAGCCCACACCGGCCCAGCACCTTAAATTAATTCGCCAAATTGCCCCAGGGCAAAGAGCTTTAGCCCTGGTTTTTCCAAACCTTAAAGAGATATACACATTGTTAAAAAAAAAAAAAATGAAGAAGCAAAAGAGAGCTCTCATCATAGACAGCTTTTATCGAGACAGAGAAGGGCTGACCCCAGATTCTGAGGTTCCTTTATACAAAACTTCAGAGGATGTTATTAAGGACCATCACTGGTCCCCTTTTCAAAAGGCCTTTCTGGAAGATTGCATACAGAATCTCAAAAGAGAGCTGGAGTATAAATGGGAAAATAAACTGAAGTCAGTGCAAGAAGCCCTCCAAAAGAGATATGATAAAGACACCAATTTATTGAAAAATAAAATTAGTGAAATGGAAAAAGAGTGCAATGAACAAATTGGCCAATTACAAAAGGAGCTTAAAAAGGTAACTGAAGAAAACAACATTTTAAAAATACGAATTGAACAAATGCAAGTGAATGACCCAATAAGACTTCAAGAATCAGTCAAACAAAAACAAATAAATGAAAAGATAGAAGAAAATATGAAATATCTCCTAGGAAAAACAACTGACTTGCAAAATAGATCTAGGAGAGACAATCTAAGGATTATTGGACTTCCTGAAAGTCATGATGAAAAAAAGAATCTAAACACTATCTTCCCGGAAATCCTGAAAGAAAACTGCCCTGAGATTGTAGAATCAGAAGGCAAAATCACCATTGAAAGAATTCACCTATTACCTCCTGAAAGAGACCCCAAAATTAAGACCCCAAGGAATATCGTGGCTAAATTTCAGGACTATAGCACCAAGGAACAGATTCTGCTAGTAGCTAGAAAGAAACAATTCAAATACCGAGGAGCAAGAATTAGAATCACACACGATCTGTCAGCCTCCACATTGAAGGATCTAAGGGCCTGGAACCAGATATTCCGAAGGACAAAGGAACTTGGATTACAGCCAAGAATATCCTATCCAGCTAGAATGAGCATTATCCCCCAGGGAAGAAGATGGTCATTCAATGATATAGGTGAATTTCACCTATTTCTAATAAAAAGACCAGATCTGAACAAAAAATTCGACATCCAAACACAGAACTCAAGAGATGCATAAAAAGGTAAAAAGGAAAGGACTCTTGAGAACTTTATTTTTACTAGGGGGATACTTAAAGTTTGGGGGTATAATTAACTAGATATTACTTTGATAATATGAAGAAGAGAACTAGAGGGGGAAAGGTTGTCATACTGGGGAAAAGAGGGAAAAGTGGTAAAATAAGATCTAAAAAAGGAGGTAAACACAAGGTAAAATCTCTTGAAGAGGCAAAGAAAAACTAATATAATTGAGAGAGAGAGGGGAAGGAGATGAGCATTGTGTAAATCTTACTCTCATCAGGTTGGGCTCTAAAAGTGTATATCAGACACTTGATTTCACATAGAAACTTGTCTGTTGCTAGAGGGAAGTGGGAGGGAAAGGAGGAAAAGAAAGGGATAAACTAACAGAAGGGAAAAATAGAAGGATCAAGGGAAAGGAGTAAAAACAGGGGGAGGGGACCTAAAGAGTGGAGTATTGTTTGGGGGAGGGGGTCATCAAAAGCAAATTACTGAGGAGGGGGGAAGGGAGAATGGGGAAAGGAAAGGGGAAAACATAACTTGGGTAAATAAGATGGCAGGAAATAAAGAATTAGTTATTCTAACTGTGAATGTGAATGGGATAAACTCTCCCATAAAGCAGAAGCAGATATCACACTGGATTAAAAACCAGAATCCCACAATATGTTGTCTACAAGAAACACATCTAAAACATAGTGACACATATAGGACGAAGGTAAAAGGCTGGAGCAGAACCTATTATGCTTCAGATGAACAAAAAAAAGCAGGGGTAGCAATCCTTATATCAGATCAAGTAAAAGCTAAGATAGATCTAATCAAAAGAGATAAGGAAGGAAACTATATTTTATTAAAGGGTACCATAGATAATGTAGCAATATCAATACTAAATATATACGCACCAAGTGCAATAGCATCCAAATGCCTAGGGGAGAAATTAAGAGAGATGCAAGAAGAAATAGACAGCCAAACTATACTAGTGGAGAATCTCAACCTTGCTTTCTCAGAATTAGATAAATCAAACTACAAAATAAACAAGAAAGAAAATAGGGAGACAGACCAATTGTTAGAAAAGTTAGGTATGATAAATCTATGGAGAAAGTTGAATGGAGACAGTAAGGAGTTTACTTTTTTCTCAGCAGTCCATGGAACTTATACAAAAATTGATCATGTGTTAGGGCATAAAAACCTCAAAATCAAATGCAGAAAGGCAGAAAGAGTAAATGCATCCTTTTCAGATCATGATGTAATAAAAATCACATGCAATATAAGGCCAGGAGAAAATAAACCGAAAGTTAAGTGGAAATTAAATAATCTAATCCCAAAGAATGAATGGGTGAAAGAGCAAATCATAGACACAATCAATAATTTCATCCATGAGAATGGCAATAAGGAGACAACATACCAAAATTTGTGGGATACGGCCAAAGCAGTTATAAGGGGCAATTTTATATCTCTAGATGCTTACTTGCATAAAATAGAGAAAGAAAACATCAACGAATTGGGCTTATTATTAAAAAACTAGAAAAAGAACAAATTAAAAACCCTCAAATACCAAATTGGAAATTCTAAAAATAAAAGGAGAAATTAATAAAATTGAAAATAAGAAAACTATTGAGTTAATAAATAAAACTAAGAGTTGGTTCTATGAAAAAACCAACAAAATAGATAAGCCTTTGGTTAATTTGATAAGAAAAAGGAAAGAGGAAAATCAAATTGTTAGTCTCAAGAATGATAAGGGAGAACTTTCCTCCAATGAAGAGGAAATTAGAGCAATAATTAGGAGTTACTTTGCCCAACTTTATGCCAGTAAGTTTGATAATCTAAATGAAATGGAGGAATATCTACAAAAATATAGATTGCCCAGGTTAACAGAAGAGGATATAAATTATTTAAATAGCCCTATATCAGAAAAAGAAATAGAACAAGCTATTAACCAACTCCCTAAGAAAAAATCTCCAGGGCCAGATGGATTTACATGTGAATTCCACCAAACATTCAAAGAACAATTAATTCCAATACTATACAAACTATTTGAGAAAATAGGGACAGAAGGTATACTGCCAAATTCCTTCTATGAGACCGATATGGTGCTGATAGCTAAACCAGGTAGGGTGAAAACAGAGAAAGAAAACTATAGGCCAATTTCCCTAATGAATATTGATGCAAAAATTTTAAATAAGATTTTAGCAATGAGATTACAGAAAGTCATCCCCAGGATAGTACACTATGACCAAGTAGGATTTATACCAGGGATGCAGGGCTGGTTCAATATTAGGAAAACTAATTATATATCAGCATAATTAATTATATTAATAACCAAACTAACAAAAACCATATGATTATCTCCATAGATGCAGAAAAAGCCTTTGATAAAATCCAACACCTTTTCCTATTAAAAACACTAGAGAGTATAGGAATAAATGGGCTTTTCCTTAAAATGATCAGTAGCATCTAATTAAAACCATCAGCAAGCATCATATGTAATGGAGACAAACTAAAACCATTCCCAATAAGATTAGGAGTGAAACAAGGCTGCCCCCTGTCACCATTACTATTTAATATTGTATTAGAAATGTTAGCTTTAGCAATAAGAGAAGAAAAAGAGATAAAAGGAATCAGAGTAGGTAATGAAGAAACCAAATTATCACTCTTTGCAGATGACATGATGGTATACTTAGAGAACCCTAGAGACTCATCTAAAAAACTACTAGAAACAGTTCACAACTTTAGTAAAGTTGCAGGATTCAAAATAAATCCACATAAATCATCAGCATTTTTATATATTACCAACAAAGTTCAGCAGCAAGAGATACAAAAAGAAATTCCATTTCAAATAATAGATGATATGATAAAATATTTGGGAATCTATCTGCCAAGGAAATATACGAACTAAACTACAAAACACTTTCCACACAAATAAAATCAGACCTAATCAATTGGAAAAACATTAAGTGCTCATAGGTAGGCAGAACAAACATAATAAAAATGACAATACTACCCAAACTAATCTACTTATTTCGTGCCATACCAATCAAACTCCCAAGAAATTATTTTACAGATCTAGAAAAAATAGTAGCAAAGTTCATTTGGAAGAACAAAAGGTCAAGGATTTCAAGGGGATTAATGAAAAAAAAGGCAGATGAAGGTGGCCTTGCTGTACCAGATCTAAAACTATATTATAAAGCAGCGGTCATCAAAACTGTTTGGTACTGACTAAGGAACAGAGCAGTCGATCAGTGGCACAGGATAGGTTATCAGGACAATCCAGGCAATAATCTTAACAATTTAGTGTTTGATAAACCCAAAGACCCCAGCTTTTGGGATAAGCACTCACTATTCGGCAAAAACTGCTGGGAAAATTGTAAACTAGTGTGGAAGAAATTAGGGCTTGACCCATACCTAGCACCACATACCAAGAGAAGATCTAAATGGGTTCATGATCTGGATATAAAAAGTGATTTTGTAAACAAGTTAGAGGAACGTAATATAGTTTACCTCTCAGACCTGTGGAGATGGAATAAATTTATGTCCAAAGAAGATCTGGAACTCCTAATTGAACACCAGATGGATAATTTTGATTATATTAAGTTAAAAAGTTTCTGTACAAATAAAACTAATGCAGACAAGATTAGGAGGGAAGCATCAAATTGGGAAATCATCTTTACATTTAATGGTTCTGATAAAGGCCTCATTTCTAAAATATATAGAGAATTGTCTCATATATAAGAATTCAAGCCACTCTTCAATAGATAAGTGGTCAAGGGATATGAACAGACAATTTTCAGATGATGAAATTACAACCATCTCTAGTCATATGAAAAATTGCTCCAAATCACTATTGATCAGGGAAATGAAAATTAGGACAACTCTGAGGTACCACTACACACCTGTCAGATTGGCTAAAATGACAGGAAAAGATAACGATGAATGTTGGAGGGGATGTGGGAAAACTGGGACACCAATACATTGTTGGTGGAGCTGTGAACGGATCCAACCATTCTGAAGAGCAATTTGGAGCTATGCTGAAAAAGCTATCAAACTGTGCATACCCTTTGACCCAGCAGTGTTTCTACTGGGCCTATATCCCAAAGAGATCTTAGAAGAGGGAAAGGTACTCACATGTGCAAGAATGTTTGTGGCAGCCCTTTTTGTAGTGGCTAGAAACTGGAAACTGAAGGGATGCCCATCAATTGGAGAGTGGCTGAATAAATTATGGTATATGAATGTTGTGGAATATTATTGCTCTGTAAGAAACGACCAGCAGGACAATTTCAGTGAGCCCTGGAGAGACTTGCATGAACTGATGCTGAGTGAAACGAGCAGAACCAGGAGATCATCATACACAGCAACAACAGTATTACATGATGATCAGTTCTGATGGACATGGCTCTCTGCAACAAAGAATTGTCTCAAACCAGTTCCAATTGTTCACTAAAGAAAACCATATACACCCAGAGAGAGGGATATGAAATATGGACCACAATGTAATATTTTCATGATCTCTATTGATATTTTCTTGCATTGTGTTGCCTTTCTCTGATTTTCTTTTTTTTTCTTGTAGATAGGATTTTTCTTGCATAACTTGTCAAGTATTTCAACATTATTAACATGTCATGGACTTCCTGCCATTAGGGGAAGGGAGGGGACTGGGGGTAAATTTTGTAATGGAAAGCTTTGTAAAGATCAATGCTGGGGAACTACCCATACATATGTTATACAAATAAAAAGCTTTAATAAAAAAAAGAAATTATTTGATTTTACAAATGCCTTTAAGCAACAAAAATACAACAAACTTATCCTCAAATATTTATTGATCCTTTTACAAAATTCTCTTTAAAAATAATGAACAATTTAAACAATTGGTCAACTATTCAGTGAATATGCCAGATCATCCTAAAAATGACAGCAATAATAATGTTTATTTACATTTTTAATTAAAGACCAACAACTTAATAAAATGGAAACAAAATTCATTTGGAGAAGATTTGGAGAAGATAAAAACCACTATAATATTACATCTATAACTTGTTCAGTTGTTTTTCCAATTAATGGGCATGCTCTCAATGTCCAATTCTTTCCCATCACAAAAATTGCTATAAATATTTTTCTTTACATATTTTTTATCCTTTTACTTTGATATCTTTAGGATATAGGCTTAGTATGCTCCTTGAACACAGTTCCAAATTGTTCTGTAGAATGATTGGACCATTTCACAACTCTACCAAAAGTTTAGTAGCCTCCCTATTTCGTTCATCCCTTCATCATTTTCCATCTCTGATAAGTATGACTTGATATCTCAGAGTTGTTTTAACTTCCTTCCCTTAATCAATAGAGATTCAGAACACTTTTCATATGAGTATAAATAGTTTTGTTTTCTTCTGAAAATACATTCATATGTTTTGACCTTTTACCAACTGTGGAATGACTTTTTTTTTATAAATTTGACTTCAAATTTATAAATTTAAAAATTTGTGTTTTTCTTGTAGAAAGGTTATGTTTTCATTGTGAAATGAAGCCTCTTTTATAAAAATTTGCCCTTAAGAATTTTTTTATATTATTTCATTGTCTATGGTACCTTTTAGCAAAATGTAATTTCCCTGCTTATCTCTTTTAAGAGTATTTTTACTTTTGTTTTGTCTTAGATTTCAATATCTACCCCTGATTTTAACCCTGTTTATATCCACCTGTTTCAACTATATCTGTGGTAAACATATTGTTGGAATACGGTTTCTAATCTATTGTGTTATATTCTTCTGTTTTGTGGGTAAGCTCATCCCTTTCACATTCAATTATTATTACTTTCTGTATTTCCCCTTTATTCTGCTTTCTTCTGATTTTTTTTCCACTTTCCCACCTCAAAAGTTTATTTTCTTTCTGATCTCTGTCTTCCTTTAATCTGTTCTCTCTCTTATCATTCCACTCCCATATTTCTTAAGTCTTTCCCTTTCCTTCTATTTCCCTATTGGGTGAAAGACATATTTGTTTTTGCTCAACTGAATGTATATGTGTATTTTTTCTTCCTTCTTTGAACTAATTCTGATGAGCAGGTGGTTCAAACATTCCCCACCCCCTATTTTCTCTTCCACTATAAAAGTTCTTCCTTGTGTCTTCTTTTATATGAGAAAAATTTCCATATTCTAGCTATCCCTTCCTCCTATATCTTTTTTTACTGCTTTAATTTTTAATGAGATCATCTTAATATAATCAACTTATATTCATGCCCTCTGTTTATGTAGAATTCTTTTATTTGCCTTTCTAATGATAAAGTTCTTTGGAGTTATGTATCTTCCCATAAAAGAAAATAAACATTTTCACTTTATTGAGTCCTTTATATTTATTCTTTCATGTTTACCTTTTTTATAATTATCTTTAATCTCCTATTTAAATGTCACATTTTGTATTAGTTTCTGGCCTTTTGATCAGGGATTATAGGATTCAGTACAGGAAAGTTCTTTAGAGGTCATCCAGTAGAATAAGAAGCAAGCACGCTGAGAAGAACCCAGATAAAGGAGAAGTGAGATGAACAGGAAAAAGAGAATGGCTTTATGAGGAGAAAGAGTTATTAAGATTTAAGAGGACGATGAGAAAAATTAGAAATGTGGATAGAGAATAAAAAGGAAGCTTAGCAGGCCTGTAAAGGAGTGACCAAGAAGCTAAATAGAAGCAATGAAGAAAATATCTCTAGAACTGAGATTATCCTCTTGCAGTTTGCCAACTTATTTCTCCAGGAAGCTACTAACAAGAAAGAGAAAGACTGGAGGCTTCATTTATAAGCAGTATAGTGAACAAAGGGAATTTTCTATCCATATGAATAGTACAATGTCTGTGTTTCTTCCACAGGCAAATATCCACATTTATACTCAAAGTGCAGGCTAAGTTTTATCTTCAAAGAAAACATAAAGTATTCCTAAAATGCCTCGTGGCTCTCAAGGTTATCAGGGACTATTCCTATTTCTTAAAAATAGAAAGACTTCAGAGTGCAAAAAAAGAAAAAAATCTGAAAATGTAGAGGCTCATTCTGATATGGGCCAAGAGACTGAAGTAATGAGAATATCATAAAAAGAAAAAAAAATATTTAACCCGTGTAATTAAAAAAAATTATGTGAAGTTCTTCCCAAAGAGAAGGGAACAATATGTTCTGAAGAGGAGTTAGTTGGCTATCTGCCATCCCAGAAAGGATAATATAGGCTTGCAGGTGCTGAGAGTTAAGTTACAAACCAAGAAGGGTCAAAGATACAAGAAAAAAAGGAGATATTCTTGTTAAGAGCAACCTTTGTCAACCTGAAAATCAAAATGGAAAGACAGCTTATCTTCCTAGAATATATATCAATAATGGTGTTAGTACCCACTTCTGCTTATTCACACGGGAGGAAAAAATACCACCAAAGGGAAATTAAAATTCAGTGCTAAAGATTTCAGTGTCTTTGCAAGAAACCAATGATTTGGGTAACAATAATGATGCTTTCTTTTCTATTCCCAATTAAAAGTAAGAATTAGAGAAGAGAGCAACACATACAGAAAAAAAACATTATAAATGGGAAAAGAATGACATTTAAATTACATGTATAGCATATTCCTAAAAGCTCTCTGTTCTGAAATACTCTAAATTCTCTTTCTTCCCCAATAGCTGCACTCCTTTTACTTTATAAGGCTTAGCAATTTTCCGCCTTTGGAGGATCAGGGATGAAAGGGAGGTGATTCCAGAATAAATTGTTGTCATGAGAGAATGAGGTAGGAGATGACTCAGTTGGATCTAATGGCTTTCCCCTGGTGTTCTCATGATTGGATAAATAGGGAAAGTGAGATCTTTAAGTATTTCAACTCTGGTGTTATGTCATAAGACTTTATCTTGTATATTGTTTCTGTCTTTCTGTCATCGATTCAGCTTTAATTACTATAGATTTGACATTACTTCTTTTGAGGGTGTTAGTTTGTGAGAATTTTGCTGAAAACAATTTCTCTAGCATCTTCTTGTTCACATCTGATTCTATAATTCTCTAATGAACTGTTCTAGCCACATCAGTCATACATGAAAGTGAATAATGAGTTTTCCTCTTAAAATTCCTGAATTGCTTCCAGCATACGTAGCACAATCTGCCATTGTAATCAGCAGAGCTGATGCCTTTGTCTGGTTCACTATGCATTTTTCCCTTCAGCTCTGTGCTGATCAGATTGCAGGTGCATGTACTAGTAGCAGGAAGAGAGCACATATTCCAGAGGTCACTGGGAATTATGAGACAACTACCTATGTCTCTTGACATCCTTACAAACTGTGAAGCAATTAATTCTTTGCTTGTAAAGTATTGAAGGATTTATGTAATCAGGTCTCAGATGGGTCAGAAAACATCTCATTGTGCACAATGAAAAATATCAGCATATTTTTTAAACAAGGAGATATCCTTGTGTATTTGTCTCCTTGAGAGATCTGTACCTGATTTAGTTTGAAAGACCTGAAGACTATTTCCAATATGTACTTGAGTTGACAACAAATGGCCAGCATTATGATATATTATTATCAGTGGTAGGAACTGTGGGAATAACTCAGTGAGTCACAGAGATATAAAGATAAATGAAAATGTACTTCCTGTTTCTCCTGATCCGCAAAGTCTACAAATCATTTATTGATATAAATTGTTGGGCAGTACTATTTTATGATTTTCAGATGAACTAATTGACATTCTATCACTACAATATTTATATTGTAGCATTATGTAGTTGTTTTCTTAACTTGGTTTAAGTGAGCTTTTAAAAATATTTTGATAACTATTTTAATAAAATTTGTTAGCTTTGTAATCTAATGAATTATATCTGATTAATTTGAAAGCAGTATTTTAGAAAGGATCCATGGACTTCCCTAAAATACAAAATAGGTCAATGTCACAAAAAGAAGTTAGTAAACTAGGAGTTATAATGGACAAATATTTATTTAGTTCCTATTATGTGCTAAAGAAAGAACAAAAACAAAAACAAACCAAACAAGCAAAAATATCTTTGCTTAAAAAAGATTGCATTCTATGAGGAGAGACAATGCACATATTGTATTTATATATACATAGGCATATGCAATATTCAAACTATATACCACATACAGATTTGGGGTAAAAAGCACTATCAACTAGGATATCAGGAAAATCCTCATGTAAAAGAAATAGAATTAAATGTGTCAATACCTATGACTTTTAAAAGGTCATAGCCTCTTGGTTGAATCTCAGTTTCCTCATTTGTAAAATTAGAATGATTACATTTTCATTACCTACCTATAGGATTGTTGTGGGAGTTTAAAATGATCATTTATAAAATGCATACTAAGATCCTTTTATTATTTGTATTTTATTGTTATTTATTTGTTCCTGCCTACTTATTCCTTTCACAATGTGAAACACATATAAAATATTGAAATAAAGCCATTAGTGAATTTTAATTTCTTTATTGCACACATCTAACATATTTTAAAGCTAGAGACTGACTCGGGACAGTTAAGAGTTAAGAAATGTAATTAGGCATTGGACAGACAATGGTAACTTTCTTCTCCAACTCCCTACTTTGACTGTCTCATAAGTCTTTATTTTCCTCAACTATAAGAAGACTTAGTGCCGAGGCTTTCTACTCCAAAACAATATGGGTACATATGGAAATTCTCTCACTGCATTTATATGTGATAAGTCACAAGTTGAACCAGATTCCCTTTCACCCTTCACCAACCTCCTTTTTTTTTTTTTTTACTTCATTAACCAATTTGCAAAGTCCACTCATTTAAAAGTTCATTGCCTCCTATTTCTTCACCAAATAAAATGATGGAAAATCGAAAACTGGATTAAGGAAGAAAAAAAATTAAATCTATATGATATGCATAAAATATAATATAATATAAACTATATGTATACTATATATATTATGTGTACACAAATATACATATACAAACATACATATATACTCTATCTACTTTTCCTCAAGTTATCTCCATCTCAAAAAAATAGTCTATTAAATATTGCAGAATCTTGTATTATACAGATATGAAAGCTTACTATTGCTGTAGTGATATGAAAATTTGTGAGTAGCCTGAAATTAGAGGCAGTCACATTCTAGCCCCCTTCTTCCAGTACCACAGGTTCAATAAATTATGTTGCATGTACTATTTTTCATTTTTCTCTTATATGGCAGCTGACACAACATTGACTATTTGCTACTAAATTAATGAAAAACAAAATGTAAAGCTTGACTCCAAGAAGCCATAAGTACAGTATACAAATCATTTTGTAAACTTTACTTTTAATGAAGTCTACTATTAGGAGGCAGCTAGATAGTTCAGTAGAGGGAACTCTGAGCGTTGAGTCAGGAAAACTCAAATTCAATTCCAGCCTCAGATACTGATTTGCTAACTCTGGGCAAATCACTTAATCTTTATTTGCCTTTGTTTCCTCAACTACTGTAAAATGGGGATAGTAACAGCATCTGGCTCACAGAATTATTGTGAGAATCACATGAGATAATATTTCTTTTTTTTTCTGAGGCAATTGGGGTTAAGTGACTTGCCCAAGGTCACACAGCTAGGAAGTGTTAAGTGTCTGAGGCCACATTTGAACTCAGGTACTCCTGACTTAAGGGCTGGTCCTTTATCCACTGCACCACCTAGCTGCCCCTGAGATAATATTTCTAAAGTAAATAATATAAAGTAGATATAAATTTTTAAAAGTCCAATAATTGCAAAATGCTTAGCATAGTATCTGTTACATTAGTGTTATATAAATCTCTATTATTATTATTATTATTATTATTATTATTATTATTATTATTATTATTATGTTTACCACAGTTCTTGACACAGGTAAGTGCTATATAAATATTTGTTTCCTTCTTTTCTCCTTCCACCCCTTCATCTATCATTTTTCACAAAGATTTAAGATAATCCAAATATATAATAGTATACTTAGGATTTACCTCATTATGGACTCCATCTCAACTACTCCTAGGTTCATTGTAATGTTGGGATTAATGTTCTATTTAAATTCACATCTTTGCTTCTCAACTGAAGGAGGATCTCTTTAAAACAGGTTTAAACAGATGATGTATGAATTCATAGTAAAATAACAATGAAATAGAATAGCACTCCAAGCCTTGTGCTTACTCCTATATATCTGCTACGCCCTGCCTCTGTCTCCTAACACAGGAGAAGGACACATCTTTTCACTCACAGAAAGCTAATAAGGTAATTTATCTTAATTTTAAGAATTTGGATTCTTAGCCCATGACAAAGGAACATTGTAGAGATAACTGTCAGTTTTTTCTTGATGCAGCAATAGCATTCGAGCAGGTGTTGAACTCTCCTAGTACTGTAATAGGCAAGCATGCTAACCCTGTTGCCACTTTTGCTTCCTCTTCTCTCCTCCATGGTTCTTATGTAAACTGTGTCCTTGATTGTGTGACCGGTAGTCTTGGGGCGGGAGGGCTAGAAAGACCCCAAATCTCAAAAACCCTCCTATCCAGATAGGAGGGGTTCCACCCACCTATTCATAGACAAACTTACAATTCAATCAGAAATCTTGGCCTAGGGCCTAATCACTGCCCTTTACAGATACTAGCTCTTAATCTCCCCAACCTGAAGCCTTAGAAGGCAAAACAAAAAAGATGACTGGGAACCCTAAGTCTTCACTGATTCCTACAAGGGGAAAAGCCCGATGTGCTCCTGCTCAGTGTAAACCCATCTTGGCTTATTCCTACACAAGGAAAACACCCACTAAGCTGCTGCTCAGTGTAAACCCACCTTGGCTTATTCCTACACAAGGAAAACACCCACTGAGACATTCTCAGTGTTAACTAATCTTTGCTAATAACCCACCTTTACTTCTTCCTTTCAGAACTGTCCTGCTAAGAAAGCTGATTCTCTGAGGCTATAATAAACCCATTTTGCCATAAACCTCTCGCCTCGTTTCTTGGGATTTGTGGATTCCTCCATGAAGCCCGCGGCTGGCCAAAAGGGGGTCCCCTCTCCCCTTTTCTCGTACCTCATCAGTCCCTTACCCACCATTACAGCTTCTCCATGAAACTCTTGCAGTCTTTTAAACTCTGTGTATTGGAAATGTACTTGGCTAACAGTGTGTGTAACAATAAAGCTCTCTATACCCTAAATTTTGGGAAAACAAAAGGTTTATGCGCACACCCCCATGTCACTGACCAAAGAGACATAATTCTGTAAAATATACAACAGTGAAGGTAGAAGAGAACTTCAAGGTCCTAGCCCAGGACTGGTCTCAGACCATACAACAAAGATTCACAGATTTAGGTAACATGGAACAGCTTGGGAAAGCTCTAGGGAAGAATTTGTTCCTTTTTTGTGTTATCAGCCTTTTTGTCAGACTAGAGAAACCTGTAAATCCCTTTTCAGAATGATGTTTTAAAATGTAAAAAATTCAATTCAATAAAAATTTATCAAGCATATGCTATGTGCAGCCACTATGGTAAGTAAAATTAAAAAAAAATAGGTTTACAAAGGACACCAATTTTACTTATGGTTTTTATCTCTCTCCTTCCCTCCTTCTCTCCCTCCCTCATTCTTTTCTTTCCTCCCTCCTCCCCCTCTCTCTCACAATAAATTTGTGAACTCAAGGATAGGAATCCCTGCAAATCCATGAAATAAGGGGAACTTCATCTAACCTATAAAGCATGTGTAAGACTTGGAGCTGTCAAAAAAAGGGACCTTTGTGTATTCCCAAACACTTTTGATTGCCATTAAGGCAAATTATTGCAGTACTTATTTGTGGATGAACTGATGTGTCTCTCCCCAGACATGTTAGGAGGCAGCAATGGTATATTAGGCTCCCAGGGGCTTGGTAGGCAAAATCACAAGAAAATGCAGAGAAAAGACATGAGATCTACTCAAAAGATTATATATTATATCCCTTGCCTCTTAAAATTACACATATCTCAACCCCATAAAATTTTGAGATACTCACAGATTGAGAGAAACAGAGAGAAAGAGAGAGAGAGAGAGAGAGAGAGAGAGACAGAGAGACAGAGAGACAGAGACAGAGACACACAGAGAAAGATTGGGTTTGAGTTGGATTATTTCCCTCATATTTACTGTCAGACCATAAGCATATAAGGAAAATTTAAGAAGAAAATTCCAGTATACTTCAAAAAAAAGGTACAGATTTTTAATAGGTATTTATTTGATTCTCTAATAACTTATTAAGGAAAATATTTTAATTTATGGAAAATATTATTAATCATATCACAATTTATGTTCTCATCTTTTATCAATTAACCCAAAATGTAATGAGCACCAATTATGTATAAAGCACTATTGTAGCACTGAAAATTTAGTGAAGAAAAATGACTTTGTCCCTGCTGTCAAGGAGTTTATTATTGATCCTACGAAGAGGGGCAAATTAAACAGATACACATAAATACAATTCAAATTAAATCATGATCTAAGGGAGGGTCCTGATAGACTAGATGATAAAAGTAGGTATCCCTTCACATTGTGAAGCCTTCTTGGAAGAGATAGCTGGCATCTGAACAAAGAAATGGAGGAAGAGAAAGATTTTCATTTTTAAAACTTAGCTCAAACTCTCTTGGTCCTCCTAGCAGACATTCCCTCCTTATTCAAAGTTATCTTGTCTCAGTTTTGTGTCTTGCATCTTATATAAGCATGTGCCATCTCCCTAATAAAATGTAAGTTGCTTGAAGACAGGGAAAGTTTCATTTTTGTCTTGGTATTTCCAGCTCCTAGAACCATGCCTGGAACATAAAAGACATCTAATAAACAAACAAATAAATAAACACTTTTATGATCTAGTCATTCTGGAAAGCAAGTTGGAACTATGCCCAAAGGGTTACAAAATTGTTCATACCCTTTGATACAGAAGCATAATTACCAGGTCAATATCTCAAAGAGATCATAAAAGAGGGAAAAGCACCCACATGTGCAAAAGTATTTGTAACATCTCTTTTTGTGGTAGCAAGGAATTGGAAATTAAGTGAATTCCCTTCATTGGGGAATGGCTGAATAAATTATGGTATTTGGATGTAACAGAATATTATTGTTCTGTAAGAAATAAGGAGTAGGTTGATTTTAGAAAAGCCTGGAAGACTTACATGAAGTGATGTTGAGTGAAGTTAGAATCAGAAGAACATTGTATGTAGTAATAGCAAGATTGTGTGATGATCAGCTCTTCTCAGCAATACAGTGATCCAAGGTAATTGTGATAGACTTGGGATAGAAAATGTCATTCTGCTTCAGGCCAGTTCTAATAAGATTTGTGATACAGAGAGCCACCTGCATCAAGAAAGAGTACTATGGAAACTGAATGTGGATCACAACATAGTGTTTTCACCTTTTTTGTTCTTTCTGGCTTGCTTTCTTTTCTTTCTCACTTTTTCCCTTTTTGATCTCATTTTTCTTGTGCAGCATGATTAAATGTGGAAATACGTTTATAAGAATTGCACATGTTTAACCTATATTGGATTACTTGCTGTCTAGGGGAGTAGAATTGGGAGAAGAGAGGGAAAAATAATCTTAGCATGTATTTTGAAAATAAAAAGCTATTATTAAAAAAAGAAAATACCATATGCATCTAGATAAAGAACTATAGAAACAGAATGCAGATTGAAGCATATTATTTTCACCTTTTTTCTTTGTTTTTTTCTTTCTCATGGTTTTTCCCTTTTTTACCTGATATTTCTTTCAGACATGACTAATATGGAGATATGTTTAAAGATGATCATACTCGTATAACCTATTTCAGATTGCTTGCTGTCTTGGGCAGGGGTAAGAGAGGGAGGAAAAAAAATCGGAACTCAAAATCTTACAAAAATGAATGTTGAAAATTATCTTTATATGTATTTGGAAAAATAAAATACTATTAAGTAAAAAACAACAACCCATGTATGTTGATTGATTTCAACAAGCTAGATAATAATTTTATTTACTTCTCTCTCTCTCTCTCTCTATATATATATATATATATGTGTGTGTGTGTGTGTGTGTGTGTGTGTGTGTGTGTGTGTGAATTGGATGAAATGTAACAAGGCCATTTAATATGAATTTTCTCCTTCCAGGCTACTGTCTCCTTTTTCTAATTTAAGTACAACTTTCCCTAGGCTTTTCCCAGTTGTTTTGTAGAAAGATAAAACATCCCCATTGACAGAAGAGGGAGAAAAGGAGTATCTTTGCGTCCAATTTGAGATAGGCCAGGAATCCTGAGAGCTCATTCTTATTATCTTGTCTGTCTATTACTTCACACCATGGCACAGACTGGCAGTCAGAGTAGATAAGTGATGACAAGGGCATTAGCAGGAGTGAAATAAATCCAATAAGAAATGAGAAGACCTATTACTTTTCCTGAGCTATTGACTCAAAATAATTCCACCCAATTAGCAAAGGTCCTTGTATAGAACTTTCACAATGGTCAGTTCATCTAAAAAGACTAAAAGCCTTTCTTTTCAGAATCAACTGCTTTTATGCAATGCTTATATCCTGTTCACTTTGCAATTGCTATTGCTTACATTTTGCTAGTCATCTTGAGAAAGAGCACAAAACAAAAATACAGTTGTTGAATACTGATACTTTTTACTAGTGCCTTCTCTATGTTGATATTTTTTCTAATTTATTTGAAATATCTTTTTTATGTATCTCTACCATTATATTGTGAACTCAAGAACGGGTACTGTTTTTTACATTTCTTTCTATCCCCAGAAGACCAGAACTCAGGAAAATCAAACAGAGAAGTTGAGAAATTTAAAAAGGTAACCATGGATGAAGAGCAGCTAAGAGGCTTAACAGATAGAGTACTGGGCTTGGAATCAGCAAGAATCATATTTATGAATTAAAATCTGGACCCAGACTACTTAGTAGCTGTTTGACTAGATAAATAACTTAACCCTTTTGTCTCAGTTCTTCTGCAGTAATATGAGATACAGAAGGAAGTGGCAAGCCACTCCAATATCTGTCAAGAAATGTTCATTTTATTCAACAGGAAAATAGGAAAACAAAAGATACAAAAAGAAAAATTAGAACAAAAAAGGGTTATTCTCAAGCAAAATGAAGACTAAGGACATACAAAAATATTTTTAACTCTCTGAGATGACAAAAAAGGGAAATCTTATAATTGTGGAAGGGATAAATGGCCTACAAATAAATGAATTATGTATTAAAATAATGCAGAAATGTATTATTTTTAATTTAAAAAAATAATAGCTTTTTATTTTCAAAATATATACAAAGCTAGTTTTCAACATTCACCCTTGCCAAACCTTGTGTTCAAAGTTTTTCTCCCTCCTTTCCCCCAACCCCCTTCCTCTAGACAGCAAGTAATCCAATATATATGTGTTAAACGTGCAGTTCTTCTATACATATTTCCACAATTATCATGCTGCACAAGAAAAGTCCAATCAAAAAGAAAAAAAAATGGGAAAGAAAACAAAAAGCAAGCAAACAACAACAGTAAAAGTAAAAAAAAAAAAAAACCAAGAAAAAAAAAGATTATGTTGTGATCCACATTCAATCCTCACAGTCTTTTTCTGGACGAAGATGGTTTTCTCCATCACAAGTTTATTGAAATAACCTCATTTTTGAATAGAGCCATGACCATCATAATTGATTGTTACATAATTTTGTTGCTGCTGTATTCAAGTTCTCTTGATTCTACTCATTTCAATTAGCATTCATTCATATAACTCTCTTCAGGCCTTTCTGAAATTATCCTGCTGATTGCTTCTTATAAAACAATAATATTCCTTAACATTCATATTCCATAATTTATTCAGCCATTCTCCAATTGGTGGGCTTCCACCTAGTTTCCAGTTCCTTAACATTACAAAGAGGGCTGCTACACACACACACAGACACACTCTCTCACATGTGTGTGTATGTATGTGTGTGTAAATACATATGAAATGAGACCTTTTTATCAGAGCTCTTGTATATATATTTTCTCCCAGTTTTTTGCTTCCCTTCTGATTTTGCCTGCATTTGTTTTATTTGTGCAAAAATTTTTTAACTTAATATAACCAAAATTAATCATTTTGCATTTCATAATGCCTAAACCATGAAGGATATTATATAAAAGTAATAGAATATTATTATGCTGTAAGAAACAATGAAGAGGATGCTCTAGAAAAACCTAGGAAAATTTGTGTGAACTAATACAAAGAGAAGTAAAAAAGAACAAGGAGAATGATTTAAGTAATACCAACAATATAATAAAGACACATAACTTTGAAAAAATAGGAACTCAACTATATATTTTTCAGTTGAGGGAAAGGGTGGTTAATGTTAGGTAGATGAGTTAGATTTTTGCTAATTAAAAATGCAGTTAAATTTAAAAAGGTATGTCACGGGAGACTCCCCAATAGCAGCAGAAGGAATATATAAGATAAGACTTACTATGTGTCAGGCACTGTGGGAAGTGCTTTAGAAATGTTCTTATTTGATACACAAAACAACCCTCAGAGACAAGTCAGTATTATTATTCTCATTTTATAGTAGAAGAAATTGAAATAGACAAAGATGAAGTGACCTGCCCAGAGTCACACTGCTAGTAAACATCTGAAATGGGATTTGAATTCAATTCTTCCTGACTTTAGGCCCAGCCCACTAAGAATTGTGCCACATAGCTGTCTCAGTGAAGCTTAAATTGTATCTTTGTGACAAAGAAAGAGATTGCATTCAAGTTTTATACAATGCAAGTCTGGGGAAACCACAATCTATATTCAAGAAAATATTAGGCATTTCACTGACCACAAGATGGCCCATAAAAATATACTTGAAAAAGATGATACAGTTTAAGTTCATTAGCAAATTGAAAAACATCTTTAAAAAGCATGTCTGTCAGTGGATTCATATTCTATCAAGAGTAAATGACTGATAGAAAATTTTAAAATAGATTGACAATTTTTTTTTCTTTTTTTTTTTTGGGGGGGGCTGAAGCAATTGGGGTTAAATGACTTGTCCAGAGTCACAAGTGTTAAGTGTCTGAGGCCAGATTTGAACTCAGGTACTCCTAATTTCAGGGCTGGTGCTCTATCCATTGCCCCACCTAGCTGCCCCATAGCTTGGCAATTTCTTGTAACTTTTTTTAGCTACAATGAAAATAAAAGTGCTTAAAAATGATATTTTGTTTTCATTTTAGTTAGTGATTTGGACTGTTGTTAAAAGTGTTAACCAATGGAATTTGTTAGGGCCACTATGTGTGTGTGTCTGTGTAATATCAAATTCTTCATACGAAAACTTGCACTGCTTTCATCATATCATCAGCTTGTAAAAAAGGCCACATGCTAGTTATTAATTCTTTTTAAAAACAGCACAGATATCTTTTGACTTAAAGATCCTAGTGCAACAGAGGCAGAGCCAAGAAGGCGAAGGTAGAGGTTTGTCCAATTTCTCCTCCAGACTCCTACAAATTCCTTTAAATAAGCTTTAGAGTGTTAGAACCCACAAAGAGATGAGTGGAACAATTTTCCAGGAGAAGGCACCTTGGAAGGTCAGCAGGAGGGGTCTATTGCATTGGGGTGGGTTTGGAGGACAATTGCTGAGTGGACTTCACCTGCACAGCCCAAGGCTTTGGGATCTCTAAATTGTTGGCAGTGGTAGCGATCTCCATATCTCTCAGCTCACAAGAGAAGATGAATAACTCAGCAGGAAATGTTTGGTGCACTAGGATGTGAGGGGGAGTCCCAGAAAACTAGGATCATGCTTTTAAAGCTGCTTAATAGCAACATAAGCAGCAATAGTGACAGCAGCACCAACAGCTGACAGCAGCAGCTTCTGGAGAAATTAGCACACATGCAAAGGGGACTGAAAAGCTGGCAAGAAGCCTTTTTACTGGTTCTGAGTCAGGACTCTGTTGCTTTTCCCGTACTCAGATCTGGGTTGCTCTACTGGCTCATAGTATAAGTGCCTAGAAGGATCTCTGGAAAATATTGCACAAAAACCCTTGAAGCTTGGAACATTGCATCTTCCATTCTGGAAATAGAGCCCTACTTAAACAAAGAGTTAAAAGTCAAGTAATAGGCTGGGGAAAAGGGCAAACAACTGAAAAAGATTCTGATCCTAGAAAGTTACTTTGGTGACAAGGAAGAGCAAATTACACACCCAGAAGAAGAATAAGTCAAAGCTCCTACATCCAAAGACTCTATGAAAAATAAGAATTGGTCTCAGGCCGTGGAAGAGCTCAAAAGGAATTTTGAAATATCAAGTAAGAGAGGTAAAAGAAAAATTGGGAATAGAATTGAGAGTGGTACACAAGGAAATACAAAAAGCTAAAGAAGAGAAAAATGTTTTAAAAAACAAAATTGGCCAAATGGGAAAGGAAGTACAAATGTTCATTAAGGGAAATAATTCCTTAGAAAGTAAACTTGAGGAAATGGAAGCTAATGACTTTAATATAAATCAAGATACAATAAAACAAATCCAAAAGAATGAAAAAATAAGAAAAAATGTGGAATATGTCATTGGAAAAACAAGTGACCTGAAAAACAAATCCAGGAAAGATAATTTTAAAATCATTAGTCTACCTGAAAGCCATGATCAAAAAAAGGCTGTGGATATCATTTTAAAAGAAATTATGAAGGAAAATAAACTGTTCAGATATTCTCAAACCAGAGAATAAAGTAGAAATTGAAAGAATTCATTGATCACTTTCTGAAAGGGATCCTGAAATGAAAATTACCAGGAATATTACCGCAGAATTCTGAGAAAATACTGCAAACATCCACAAAGAAACAATTTGAGTATACTGGAGCTGCAGTCAGGATAACAAAAGAGTTAACAGTTTCTTCATTAAAAGATGGGGGGGGGGTCTCTTTGGGGAGCGGAGCCAAGATGGCGGAGTGAAAAGGTGACTTTCTGCCTCTCCTCCGATCTTCTCTCAAATCAACAATAAAATAATCCTCTGAACTGATCTTCAAGTCAACGTACTCAGAAATATTTGGGCACGGCTCTCTGGAGAACTTCATATCAGGTTAGTCGGACTCGGACAGAGAGATAAATAGACCACCCCTGTGCAGGCTGGAAGTGAGGGTGGGACTCAGCTCAGCTCATCCTGGAAGAAATTCCAAACTCCAAATTCCAAACACCTGGAGTTTATCTGAGGCACTCGGGACACTCTGCCCTGATTGGGGGCAGGTGTTCTGGCAGACTTGCCTTGTTTAAGGAGTAATTGGGACTTAGTCCTAGCCCCCACCAGCCCAGCACCTTAAGTCAACTCGCCAAAGTGCCCCAGGGCAAAGCGTCTTCAGCCGAGGTTTTTTTTTTTCCCCTACCTTAAAGAGATATCCACTCTGTCTAAAAAAAAATGATGAAGAAGCAAAAGAGAGCTCTCACCATAGACAGCTTTTATCAAGGCAAAGAAACGACCTCAGATACAGAGGTTTCTTTAGACAAAAATCCAGAAAAAAACAGCAAGGACAATGACTGGTCCCCGTTTCAAAAGGCCTTTCTGGAAGACTGCATAAAGAACCTCAAAAGAGAGCTGGAGGGATAAATGGGAAAATAAACTGAAATCAGTGCAAGAAGGATACAGTATCTTGCAAGAAGGATATGATGCTCTGCAAAAGAGATATGAAAAAGACACCAATTTATTAAAAAATAAAATTAGTGAAGTGGAAAAAGAGTGCAGTGAACAAATTGGCCAGTTACAAAAGGAACTTAAAAAGGTAACTGAAGAAAACAACACTTTAAAAATAAGAATTGAACAAATGCAAGTGAATGACTCACTAAGACTTGAAGAATCAGTCAAACAAAAACAAAAAAATGAAAAATTAGAAGAAAATATGAAATATCTCCTAGGAAAAACAACTGACTTAGAAAATAGATCTAGGAGAGACAATCTAAGGATTATTGGACTTCCTGAAAGCCATGATCAAAAAAAGAATCTAAACACTATCTTTCAGGAAATCCTGAAAGAAAACTGCCCTGAGATTGTAGAATCAAAGGACAAAATCACCATTGAAAGAATTCACCGATCACCTCCTGAAAGAGACTCCAAAATTAAAACCCCAAGGAATATCGTGGCTAAATTTCAGGACTATAGCACCAAGGAACAGATTCTGCTAGCAGCGAGAAAGAAACAATTCAAATACCGAGGATCAATAATTAGAATCTGTCAGGATCTGTCAGCTTCCACACTGAAGGATTGAAGGGCTTGGAACCAGATATTCCGAAGGGCAAAGGAACTTGGATTACAGCCAAGAATAACCTATCCAGCTAGAATGAGCATTATCCTCCAGGGAAGAAGATGGTCATTCAATGATATAGGTGAATTTCACCTATTTCTAATGAAAAGACCGGATCTGAACAAAAAATTCGACACCCAAACACAGAACTCAAGAGATGCATAAAAAGGTAAAAAGGAAAGGACTCTTGAGAACTTTATTTTACTAGGGGGATATTTAAAGTTTGGGGGTATAATTAACTAGATATTACTTTGATAATATGAAAAAGAGAACTAGAGGGGAAAAGGTTGTCATACTGGGGAAAAGAGGGAAAAAGTGGTAAAATAAGATCTAAAAAAAGGAGGTAAAAACAAGGTAAAATCACTTGAAGAGGCAAAGAAAACCTACTATAATTGAGAGAAAGAAGGGAGGGAGACGAGCACTGTGTAAATCTTACTCTCATCAGGTTGGGCTCTAAAAGTGTATATCAGACATTTGATTTCACATAGAAACTTGTCTGTTGCTAGAGGGAAGTGGGAGGGAAAGGAGGAAAAGTAAGGGACAAACTAATAGAAGGGAAAATAGAAGAATCAGGGGAAAGGAGTAAAAACAGGGGGAGGGGATCTAAAGGGTAGAGTATTGTTTGGGGGAGAGGGTCATCAAAAGCAAAGTACTGAGGAGGGGGGAAGGGAGAAAGGGGAAAGGAAAGGGGAAAACATAACTTGGGTAAATAAGATGGCAGGAAATAAAGAATTAGTTATTCTATCTGTGAATGTGAATGGGATGAACTCTCCCATAAAGCAGAAGCGGATATCAGACTGGATTAAAAACCAGAATCCCACAATATGTTGTCTACAAGAAACACATCTAAAACATAGTGACACATATAGGATGAAGGTAAAAGGCTGGAGCAGGACCTATTATGCTTCAGGTGAACAAAAAAAAGCAGGGGTAGCAATCCTTATCTCAGATCAAGTAAAAGCCAAGATAGATCTAATCAAAAGAGATAAGGAAGGAAACTATATTTTATTAAAGGGTACCATAGATAATGTAGCAATATCTATACTAAATATATATGCACCAAGTGCAATAGCACACAAATTCCTAGGGGAGAAATTAAGAGAGATGCAAGAAGAAATAGACAGCCAAACGATACTAGTGGGGGATCTCAATCTTGCTCTCTCAGAATTAGATAAATCAAACTACAAAATAAACAAGAAAGAAACTAGGGAGATAAACCAATTATTAGAAAAGTTAGGTATGATAGATCTATGGAGAAAGTTGAATGGAGACAGTAGAGAGTTTACTTTTTTCTCAGCAGTCCATGGAACCTATACAAAAATTGACCATGTATTAGGGCATAAAAACCTTAAAATCAAATGCAGAAAGGCAGAAATAGTAAATGCATCCTTTTCAGATCATGATGCAATAAAAATCACATGCAATATAAGGCCAGGAGAAAATAAACCAAAAGGTAATTGGAAATTAAATAATCTAATCCTGAAGAATGAATGGGTGAAAGTGCAAATCATAGACACAATCAATAATTTCATCCAGGAGAATGACAATAAGGAGACAACATACCAAAATTTGTGGGATACGGCCAAAGTGGTTTTAAGGGGCAATTTTATATCTTTAGATGCTTACTTGCATAAAATAGAGAAAGAAAAGATCAATGAATTGGGCTTATTATTAAAAAAACTAGAAAAAGAACAAATTAAAAACCCTCAATTAAATACCAAATTGGAAATTCTAAAAGTAAAAGGAGAAATTAATAAAATCGAAAATAAGAAAACCATTGAGTTAATAAATAAAACTAAGAGTTGGTTCTATGAAAAAACTAACAAAATAGATAAGCCTTTAGTTAATTTGATAAGAAAAAGGAAAGAGGAAAATCAAATTGTTAGTCTCAAGAATGATAAGGGAGAACTTTCCTGCAATGAAGAGGAAATTAAAGCAATAATTAGGAGTTACTTTGCCCAACTTTATGCCAGTAAGTTTGAAAATCTGAATGAAATGGAGGAATATCTACAAAAATATAGATTGCCGAGGTTAACAGAAGAGGATATAAATTATTTAAATAGTCCCATATTAGAAAAAGAAATAGAACAAGCTATTAACCAACTCCCTAATAAAAAATCTCCAGGGCCAGATGGATTTACATGTGAATTCTACCAAACATTCAAAGAACAATTGATTCCAATACTACACAAACTATTTGAGAAATTAGGGACAGAAGGTATACTGCCAGAATCCTTCTATGAGACCGATATGGTGCTGATAGCTAAACCAGGTAGGGTAAAAACAGAGAAAGAAAACTATAGACCGATTTCCCTAATGAATATTGATGCAAAAATTTTAAATAAGATTTTAGCAATGAGATTACAGAAAGTCATCCCCAGGATAGTACAGTATGACCAAGTAGGATTTATACCAGGGATGCAGGGCTGGTTCAATATTAGGAAAACTATCAGCATAATTAATTATATTAATAACCAAATTAACAAAAACCATATGATTATCTCAATAGATGCAGAAAAAGCCTTTGACTAAATCCGACACCCTTTCCTATTAAAAACACTAGAGAGTATAGGAATAAATGGGCTTTTCCTTAAAACGATCAGTAGCATCTATTTAAAACCATCAGCAAGCATCATATGTAATGGAGACAAACTAAAACCATTCCCAATAAGATCAGGAGTGAAACAAGGCTGCCCACTGTCACCATTACTATTTAATATTGTATTAGAAATGTTAGCTTTAGCAATAAGAGAAGAAAAAGAGATAAAAGGAATCAGAGTAGGTAATGAAGAAACCAAATTATCACTCTTTGCAGATGACATGATGGTATACTTAGAGAACCCTAGAGATTCAACTAAAAAACTACTAGAAACAATTCACAACTTTGGCAAAGTTGCAGGATTCAAAATTAATCCACATAAATCATCAGCATTTTTATATATTACCAACAAAGTTCAGCAGCAAGAGATACAAAAAGAAATTCCATTCCAAATAGCAGATGATAGGATAAAATATTTGGGAATCTACCTGCCAAGGAAAAGTCAGAAACTATACGAACTAAATTACAAAACACTTTCCACACAAATAAAATCAGACCTAATCAATTGGAAAAATATTAAGTGCTCATGGGTAGGTAGAGCGAACATAATAAAAATGACAATACTACCCAAACTAATCTACTTATTTAGTGCCATACCAATCAAACTCCCAAGAAATTATTTTACAGATCTAGAAAAAATAGTAGCAAAGTTCATTTGGAAGAACAAAAGGTCAAGGATTTCAAGGGGATTAATGAAAAAAAAGGCAGATGAAGGTGGCCTTGCTGTACAAGATCTAAAACTATATTATAAAGCAGCAGTCATCAAAACCGTTTGGTACTGGATAAGAAATAGAGCAGTGGATCAGTGGCACAGGATAGGTTATCAGGACAACCTAGGCATTAACCTTAACAATCTAGTGTTCGATAAACCCAAAGACCACAGCTTTTGGGATAAATACTCTCTATTTGGCAAAAACTGCTGGGAAAATTGGAAACTAGTGTGGAAGAAATTAGAGCTTGACCCATACCTAACACCACATACCAAGATAAGATCTAAATGGGTTCATGATCTAGATATAAAGAGGGACTTTGTAAGCAAGTTAGAGGAACGTAATATAGTTTATCTCTCAGACCTGTGGAGATGGAACAAATTTATGTCCAAAGAAGACTTGGAACTCCTAATTGAACACCAGATGGATAATTTTGACTATATTAAGTTAAAAAGTTTCTGTACAAACAAAACAAATGCAGACAAGATTAGGAGGGAAGCATCTAATTGGGAAATTCATCTTTACATTTAATGGTTCTGATAAAGGCCTCATTTCTAAAATATATAGAGAATTGTCTCATATATATAAGAATTCAAGCCACTCTTCAATAGATAAGTGGTCAAGGCATATGAACAGACAATTTTCAGATGATGAAATTAAAACCATCTCTAGTCATATGAAAAGTTGCTCCAAATCACTATTGATCAGAGAAATGCAAATTAAGACAACTCTGAGGTACCACTACACACCTGTCAGATTTGCTAAAATGACAGGAAAAGATAACGATGAATGTTGGAGGGGATGTGGGAGGGCTGGGACACTAATACATTGTTGGTGGAACTGTGAACGGATCCAACCATTCTGGAGAGCAATTTGGAGCTATGCTCAAAAAGTTGTCAAACTGTGCATACCCTTTGACCCAGCAGTGTTTCTACTGGGCCTATATCCCAAAGAGATCTTAGAGGAGGGAAAGGGACCCACATGTGCAAGAATGTTTGTGGCAGCCCTTTTTGTAGTGGCTAGAAACTGGAAACTGAAGGGATGCCCATCAATTGGAGAGTGGCTGAATAAATTATGGTATATGAATGTTATGGAATATTATTGCTCTGTAAGAAACGACCAGCAGGACAATTTCAGTGAGGCCTGGAGAGACTTGCATGAACTGATGCTGAGTGAAACGAGCAGAACCAGGAGATCATCATGCACAGCAACAACAGTATTATATGATGATCAATTCTGATGGACATGGCTCTCTGCAATAAAGAATTGTCTCAAACCAGTTCCAGTTGTTCACTGAAGAAAACCATATACACCCAGAAAGAGGGACATGAAATATGGACCACAACGTAACATTTTCATGATCTCTATTGACATTTGCTTGCATTGTGTTGCCTTTTTCTGATTCTTTTTTTTCTTGTAGATAGGATTTTTGTTGCATAACTTCTCAAGCATTTCAACATTATTAACATGTAGTGGACTTCCTGCCATCTAGGGGAGGGGAGGGGACTGGGGGTAAAATTTATATTGGAAAGCTATGTAAAGATCAAGGTTGGGGAACTACCCATACATATGTTATACAAATAAAAAGCTTAAAATAAAAAAAGATGGGGGGGTTAGAAAATGATATTCCAGAAAGCAATGGAGATAGAATTACAAGCAAAATCATCTACCCAGCAAAACTGAGTATAATTCTTCAGGGGAAAAAGTGATATTCAATGAAATACAGGAATTTCAGCATTCATGATAAAAAGACTAGAACTGAATAGAAAATTTGATTTTCAAATACAGGACTCAAGAGAAGATCAGGAAAGAGAAATCATAAAGAACTTAACAAGGCTTATCTGTTTACATTTCTACATGGAAAGATGATACAACTCATAAGAAAGTTCTCATTATTATGGCAGCTAGAAGGAATATATACACACACATACACGCATATGTATATACACACATTCAGAGGCCACAAGTGTGAGTTTAATATGAAGGCATAATACCTAAAAAATAAAATCAAGGGGTGAGAGAGGACTGTACTGGGAGAAAGGGAAAG